>RJWT010030112.1:0-14734 GCA_004365215.1 Cuniculus paca | reverse complement strand
AAAGTGGCAGCTGGCTTTCTGGAGGAAACTTTGTTCCCGATGACTTGAACGTTACTAAGGAAACCCCTCGAAGGCTGGGCACACGTGCATCGCAGACGGGGAGGGCAGGTCCTGTGGGGGCCAGGGCCTCTGAGACCGCCACCCTGGGGCGCCCGCAGCAGTGAACCTGAGCAGAACGAGGGCTCCCAAGTGAGCCGCGTGAGGAGCGCGGCGGGCGGACCCTCCACGCGTGACCCTGCGAGCGTGGCGGGTCCCGCGGGACAGAGGGAGGAAGGCTGCGGATGGAATCGGTGAGGCTCATCGGCTGGCTGAAAGACAGCGCAGCCGTCCTGAATACCAAGTGGGCACCATGGCATCACGACAGTCCCTAAAGAGAGAAATGGGAGGATGGGGCGTCCAGGCAAGGGCCCTGTGACTCGAGAAAGGGACGAAGGGATGTGCTATTGCTGCTGGAAAATGCAGGAAACACGTTTCCTTCCAGAGCCTCCAGGAGGGAACTCAAGTCGTCAGTATCTTGACTGGAGCCACTGAGACTGGGGTCACATTTCTGGCCTCCACGTGGACCTGGGGTGCAGGACGTGGGGCACTGTGGGCCCTGCTGCCCTTCACCCCCCAGGACACCGACCCCGCAGGGAACTTGGGCCTCCCGCCTTCTACTCCTTTCCCAGTACAGGGCCGTGCGGGGTGAGAAGCCGGATTCCCTGTGGGGGACACTTCTGCCAATGGACAGTGGCGTGCACCGCACCCCAAGCTACAGTTTCTGCATGGCACTTCGAGGACTTCGCATCCAAGGTCCAAAGGCAAGAAGAGGAGTTCTGGCTGGGCTCGAGTAATCAATCCAGCTCAGCAGGAGGAGGCAGGACACGTGAGGGAGTAGTTGCCATCTGGCGACCCCCGGGACCTTCTTGCGTTCCCTTGCCTGAGTTAAATAGCAAATCAACAATTGCATGAATGCTAGTCTGAGGAGAGCACAACAGACAGGGTCTCAGACCCTCCAGAGATGAACACCTGGGCTTCCCACAGGAAGTTCCAATCGCAGGATAAACACTAGGGGAAAAGGGAAGGAATGGAAGCAATAGCAGGGGGAGTTAAGAGACAGATGCACGCCCCAATCCAGCTGCTGCGTCGAATCTCCACACTGTGTGTTCTCCCCAGGAATCCAAGCAGCACACAGCACCAGAGGGGTGGCACGCAGCCCGAACTCCTCTTCAAGGAAGACATTTCGCCCACCTTTGTGGATGCTGACCAGGTCAGCCCTTCCAGAGATTACCTTGGTGGCCCTAAGTCACACCCACCCCATGACTGGCCACTCTCCAGCCTGATAATTTGTGAAAAGAATCACAGAACTCAGAAAATCCCTATATTTATGGCTTGTATAACGAAGGTTACAGATTAAGTCAGCAAAAGGGTGGGAATTATTTCAGAGGTGCAAAGTTGGGTTTAACACTCCAAGAATCTATTATTATAATCTGTCACATCAACACACTAGTGAAGAATTGCTGGATCATATCAATGGATACAGAAAGAAGCACTTGGCAAAACTGTAACATCTGCTTATAAAAACTCTCAGAAAGCTAGGAATAGAGGGCAATTTCTCTGCATTGAAGAAAAACATTCATTAAAAAAAAAAAACCCTTGCACTGTTAACATGATACTTACTGGTAAAAAGCTGGTTGAGTTTCTGGTAAGCTAGGGATGCAGGTTTCTTACCGCTCCTGTTCAATATCATACTAAAATCCTAGCTCGTGAAAAAAAGCAATAAAAAGCAATAAGACTTATGGGAATTAGGAAAGAAGAGATAATACTGTCTTTCTTTGCTGCTGACATGATTGTCCATGTTCCGCGAAGATTCTAAAAGATCGACAACAACAACAAACCCTCCTGGACTTAATTGATTGTCTTAGATCTTTTCTTTGGCTATCACAAAATACAGCGCTTGAGACTGGGTTATTCAGAAACAGCAAACATTTCATTGCTCAGAGTTCGGGAGGCTGGGAATTGCAAGGTTGAAGCATCGATTTCACAGTTTTGGTCTGACCCACACAGCATGAGTGAAGTTTTAGAGTATTATGTTCAGCAGAAAAGCCTAGCCCCAAAAGATTAAAAGTGCATGATTCGAAGCCAGGCATGGTGGCACTCGCCTCTAATCCCAGCACTCCAGAGGCTGAGACTGGGAGATCATTGCAAGTTCGAGACCAGCCCGGACTACAAAGTGAGCTCAAGGCCAGCCTGAACTGCAGGTGAGACCCTGTCTCAAAAAGACAAAAAAAAAAAATCCATTTACATGACAAGCTCATAGATATGGGGAATATATTAGCAGGATGATAGTGAGGAGGAGGAAGGAGTGGGTGTGGCTATAAAAATACCCCATGAGGGATCCCCCATGATGGGAAAGTGTATTGCATACAACATGCGTAGTGTACAATGTAGAGCACCGGGGTGCTGTATTCTTAGAGGAGAAAAATTGTGACTATTCGGTATCTTGGGTGGACACAAGTAGTAACACTGTTGCTATAGTTTTGTAAGTGTAGTTTTAAAAGAAATTACAAGGTAACATGGGAAAAAGAGGGTACACAGATCTCTGCCTTCTTGTAACTGCATGTGAATGTTCAAATTAATTCCAAATAAAATAGTTAATGTACAAAAGGCAATGCAGCTTCTGCCTGGCTGTTTCTCTAGGTCACACTTACTTGGAAACCAAACTCTAAACTGCAGGAAAGCCGATCAGCAACAGGAAGGGTTCTGTGGGCCAAGCTACCTGCGGGAGATCTGCTTGCAGTGCCTCGGACCCCAGCCCTGAGCTCAACCGCAGCTTTGTGTGCAAAACAAATGTTTGTGGCTTTTCTTAGCCACTCATTTCGAAGTGGCTTATCACGCAGTAAGGGTATCTGGGGAAAAGCAACTTCTATGAACTTTCCGCAGAAACAGAAGGGAATGGCTTTTTTGTTGAAATTTGGTGTTAAGTAATGACGACCTTTTGATGAAGTGTCATCAAATTGTACCTCTGAACAATTTGAGACTCGTTTCATTCCAATTAGTCTCCAATTGGTTTTATTACAGCTACCCTATGTCCAAATTACAAATTGAGCAGGTCATTTGGTTGAGGGTCCCTGTGTCATTCAGAGTCTAAAAGACGATTTGAGAGACACAGTTTGGATATTAAGATGGAATGTTATAGATTTTTAGGCGTTATGCAGATTACTGAAAATTAAGATTGTCTTGGAAAATCTAAAAATTGTACATAAATATGTAATTATTATTGATACGTAATTATAAATTATTGTTTCCAAGTGGGTCCTTATGAACTGTAAATTAGACAACTTATTAAAATAGGTGAGCGGCCCCTGGATACCATACAATACATACAAGTCCACTACTTTCTGATTCGCATTTGTCTTTTTCTCCCTACGGCATCTTCAAGCCATACAAAAGGTCACGTGATACGAAAATGATAATTATTTCACGAAGTCATAGTCGCACTCCTAGCACGTAATTTATTTTTAACCTACATCCTGTCTTGGGTCTTTAGGGAAGGATTCAGTATTTCCATACGGGCGCTCCTGCAGGAAGAGTTTGTGTTCTCAGACAAGATCCACGTGTAGCGTTGACTTCCATCCCCCTCTTGTTAGGACACACCCATTGGAGGTTATTTTCCTTAACTACTGATGACCAAAGTAACAAGTCCGGCATGTGTTTGTCTAGTGGCCACAGAATAAATCCCCAGGACTCCGGTTTGTCAAAATGGGCCAGAAGAAACACCGCTTGCCCTTCTACACACGATAGACAACCTTCACTCGCCAAACTGCGGCATCGCGGGCGCAGCAGCCTAGGCCCGCGCGGGGCGGTGACGAGTGCGCGCCCCGGCGGGTGCGCGACGCCTCGGGCAGCAGGGGGCGCGGGTGGGCGTGGCTCGCGTGTCGTGACTGACAGCGGGGGCTGCGGCGCGGGTGAGGTAATGGCCCGGGCGCAGGGCCGGGTGCGCGTGTGCGCGATCCTCGGCGCCGCGGACCCTCCCCCCGCCGCGGTAGCAAGGCATAAAGCAGGGCGAGGCTGCTCCGCTCGGGGCTCCGGGGACCCCGCTGCGGAGGTGCGGTGCCGCGCGCCCGCGAGTGAGCGCCCGGGCCGTTCGGGCGGCGGCGGAGGAGCCGAGCCGAGCCACCCGAGCCAGCCGAGCCGCCTGAGCCGGGCCGAGCCGAGCAGAGCGGAGCCGCCTGAGCCCAGCCGCCCGAGCCGAGCGGAGCCAGCCGAGCGGAGCCAGCCGAGCCGGGCCGAGCCGAGCCGAGCCGGGCCGAGCCGAGCGGAGCCAGCCGAGCCGAGCCGAGCCGAGCCGAGCGGAGCCAGCCGAGCCGGGCCGAGCCGAGCCGGGCCGAGCCGAGCCGAGCCGAGCCGAGCCGGGCCGAGCCTCCCGAGCCCAGCCGGCGGGCGTGCGGCGGAGCGCCCATGGGCCGGCGCTGAGCCGGCGGCGCGGGCCGGCTCGCCTCGCCATGCTCCTGGCCTCCGCCGTGGTGGTCTGGGAATGGCTGAACGAGCACGGCCGCTGGCGCCCCTACAGCCCGGCCGTGAGCCACCACATCGAGGCGGCGGTGCGCGCCGGGCCGCGCGCCGGGGGCAGCGTGGTGCTGGGCCAGGTGGACGGCAGGCTGGCGCCCTACATCCTCGACCTGCACTCCATGAACCAGTTCCGCCAGGACACGGGTGAGCCGCGCGGCGGGGCGCCGCTGTCTCGGGGACCGAGGCGCCGCGAGGCCTCGGGGCGCCGGCGGCAGGGCGGGGGCGCTTCGCGGTTCGGGCCGGGCTTCCCGGCGTGTGACGCCCTCCTCCTCCTCCTCCTCCTCCTCCTCCGCCGCCGCCGCCGCCGCCGAGCCCGCAGAGCAGCTGCTGGAGCGCCGCCCGCTTCCCGGCACGGCCGCGCGTCCTGGGTGCTAATGAGGACTGTCATGGGAAAGGGTCCCTTTCCCCTCGCGCCAGCGGCCTCTGCCAAGGACGCTGCACACACTGGCCGATGGAGTGCAGCTTTCTGGGGAAAGGATTCCAGAAGTGTTCGCATCTGGCAGGCTTAAGCCTTGCCGGGAGGAATGTGGGGAGATTGGGCGAGGATTAAGTGTGGCTGAGAAAGAGAAGGTGATTGTGCAGCTCGCCCAGAGGTTGCGGCAGCAGCGCCAGATCGAGGGGGCGCTGATGCAGAGGAGATGGGGCCAGGTCGGAGGCACCTGAGGAATCCCTGTCCTGCTCCGAATGAAAATAGCTGGGGTCAGCTCTTCTGTTTCAGACCTAATCTCTGCACGTGTGGTGGACGGCCCTGGCGCCGTGCAGGCCCCGGCCCGTGTCCCTCTTTGGGGACGGACAGAGGTTTAACCTGAGTGTGGGGGCCCCTCGGGTGCACATGGTGCTTGGGAGGGGTCCAAGAGGATGGGTCCCGCTAGTAAAGTTGGAGAGTTGGAGAGGAGCCCGGGCAGATAACAGAAGCCGCCTGCCACGGTCAGGTCGCTCTTCTCTGGGGACAGACCGACCACTGCCTGCTGGTTTGCAGGTCAGCTAGGGTGTCGAGCTGAGGCGGAGGCCCAGCCCTGGGTCTTCGCAGGATCATCTCGAGCGTGCTTCCTGTTCCCCTGAGCAGATGCTCCTCTCCGGAGTTTGGAGCCCTGTGAGGCTCTGAGGGCTCTGGGCTCGGTCCCCAGGGAGGCCGAGTCGAGGACGGTGGGGCGCTGGGGTGCTGGTCTTGAGCCCCCTCCTCTCTTTTCCCCACTAAGACCCATGCAGCTCCTCTCAGCGTAGCTCATTGACGCGACCCAGACCCAGATGGATGGAGGAGGAGGAACTGGTGGCCACCAGCACCTGGACAGCTTCAGCCAAGCCCTGGCAGTGTTTAATTAAATCACCCGCTGTCCCACACCACAGTTTAAAGCTGGGAACCAGGGACTTCCCCCGGAATGAAAGAGCGCTGCAAGCGCCCTGCCCCGGGCACCTCCTCTCTGCCTCTGGGCGCCTTCTGGGTCTGTGTAGGGATGCTTCGCAGGCTGGAGCTGCCTTGTGATTTCCCAGAATTCTCCAGCTTCTGCCCACCCCAGGTATTTACAAGGACCCTTCAACAAAAATGTCATTCCTCGCCTGCTCTACGTATTTGAATTCTCCTTGTCAAAGCTGTGTACTCTGTCATTTACTTCTTCCAATGTGCCCCAGACCACGGAGACCTCATTTATTCCATCCATACTTTTCATGCCCGTAGGACATGGCCTGCATGTGGGGTAAAGCTGGGAGAAAACACCTTCGTGGCCACTTTTGTACTCTTGGGGAGGAAGCAGTCGTCAGACTAGATGCAGAAAAATGTGTGGCTACACATTCTGCTAAGTGCTGCAAAAACTAGGGACCGGAATTCAACCTGCTCCTGGCAGCCGGAGGAGCCTGGAGAGCTTGGTGGGTGGAGGGATCGGAAGGGAAGCTATGGAAGGGATTTAGCAAGGAGGGGATGTGGTCCGATTTCCTGCCAAGAGGCATTGTGGCACGTTGTGCATCAAAAATAGCCACTCACACCCTTGTCCTCTACCCCTGTCGGAGCCTCGCGCTGCCAGAGGAATGCGTGCATTTTGCCTTCTCCATAGCAACTGATGGGCGCACAGCAATATGTGATCAGCGATTAAGCAGCAGACAGCTAGAGTCTCGAGTTAGACCCTGGAGTACAAAGACCTACTTGGCAGTGTCCCTGACCCCACTCCCAGCACCCAGCGGCACTGACCCTCAGCGTCTGTGCCTCGGACTTTCCTGGCGTGGGGCTTCTGCGGGGAGAATGTCTCAAGAAGTGACTGGGAAATGGCATAGGACCTAAAGGAGGAGGAGAATTTCAGTGGGTGGAAATGGCCAGAGAGCAGGCATGGTGGCCTGCACACATAGTGCCAGCCCTCTGGAAGGCTGAGGCAGGAGGGCCACAGGTTTGAGCCCAGCCTGGACAATCTAGTGACTTAGCAAGACTCTGTCTCAGAAATAAAAAATGGGGAGGTAGGAATATGGTTCAGCATGAAGGCCCACAGTTCAGTACCGCAGAACAAGAAAAAGAGAAAAGGAAGGAGGGAGGAAGGGAGGGAAGGGGAAGGAAAGAAAGAGAGAAAGAAGAAAGCAGCGTGAAAGAGGTGTTTCCGTGGGGAATAGTGGAGAAGGCATGCAGGGAACCACGGGGAGAGCACGGACCAGGGGAGCCGGCCCCGGGAGGGTGCGTGCAGAGACGTGACATCTGTGGATTTGAAGACGTCTCCTAGGCATCTCCTGGACGCACAGCATGGCTGTCAAAAGAAAAAGAATCCTTTGAACACGTGCGTGAGCATTGACCACTTAAAACCTAAACTTAATCCCTTTGCTGTGAAAGCTGCTATGAAGATGGGGGGGCGACATACGTGAGGGCCCTGGTATGTCCGAAAGTTTGGAAGTGTCTCCCCCTTCTCGTCCTCCCTGCCTCCTATTTCTCCCCCAGAGCCACACCCACACCCACACGTGGGACATCCCCAGTGCTGCACTTTTCCATTATCTTCTCTGTGTCATGGAACACAGATTCCAACAACAGTCACCACTTTTATTGACCCCCTGCCCTGTGCCAGGTGCCATTTGGGAGTTTTCATCTTCATTTGACCCTCCAATCCACCTCCTGAAGTAGCCACCCAGGGGAAGCACATGGGGAAACTGAGGCCAAACCGCAGAGCTGGAGGGGCTGGGACCTCCACCGTGCAGCCAAGAGGCCCTTGTCCTTGTTCCCCAGCAAGCTGGCCCTTAGGAAGGAAGCGAGGCCCCACCCCCCTCCTATCCGGAGACCCCAGCTCCCCAGCCGAGGCCAGGGCTTGAATAGTGGATTGTTCAGCGTCTCCCTTGTGCCTCTGAATGTTGATGTTTTGGGTCATTAGGGGGCTTGGAGATGGGTTGGGGAGTGGGCTGTGACCCCTGCAGAAGCCTGAATAGCCATTGTTCCTTTTCTTACCCCCTTGAATAGGATTCTGTCCCCAGTCTTGGTGTCTCCCCTGGGTTGCAGGAAGGGGTGGGTCAGAGGCCAGTGAGGGGGGGCCTTTCCCACTGCTCCATGGGTCAGGCTTGGCTGAGAGAGCAGGGAGCCCAGCTCCCCGAAGCCCTCCCCACTCCTTAGCCTGGCCTCAGCCTGGTGTCCTTTGCAGGAAGGAGCCCTGGTGGGGATGGGTCTGGGTCTGGGTGCAGGTGTGGGACGCACAGCAGAGAAAGGAGTCGTCGTCCCTCCGGTCCCGTAGGGTCCTTTCCGCTGGGCCGTTAGGCTGACTAACCCAGCCTCTTCCGTGCCCCAGCGAGGCTATCCAAATGCTGCTGCTGTGTTCAGGAGGTCAGAGCTTTTGAAACAAGGAGCTAGGATTATTACCGCAGTACCGCGTGTCCATGGAGAACGTTACTGTTGTTGACCTGAGATTTAATGTTGGGGCGTATCTGCGGGTTCTTTGCACTGACTCCTCCCCGTACAGTGATGCACCTTTTGTTCAGTTCCACCCTAAAAAGCCACAGCCGGCTGCAACACCCCCAAGATGGATGTGAAGCTGTCCCTGTGTCCTTCCCCCCCGTAGCCCTTCATGCAGGACAGCCAGAGGGACAGGGAGAGGCGTGGGTATCCCGAGAACCCACTCCGTGTCAAGGGCTTTACATGTCCCCATGTAAACTGCAGGGTGCGTATGTGAGAGCTGGCCCTTGACATGTGCAAATATTTGTTGAGTTGAACAAATGAGTCACATCTCAGTTTTACAAAACCCCTGGGAAAGAGTGAGCATTCTGTTTCTCAGGCAGGAGAGCTGGCTCGGGCTTCTTTTATCAGCTCCTAAGTCAATTAATTTGTTTGCAAACCATTCTGTCCCAACTGCAAGCCAGGAGGCGTTCTCTGCCGTCTGGTACTTGCTTCATGCTGCTTTCTCTGCTTCCAACCTGATTTGGTTGTAGGCTCCTTAAGGGAAGCTGCGCAGGGTGGCACCCACCTGTAATCCCAGCACTCTGGGAGGCTGAGGCAAGAGGATTCCAAGTTCAAAACTAGCCTGGACAATTTAACGACTTAGTGATGCCCTGTCTCAAAATCTTTTAAAAAAAAACGTTTAAAGGGCTAAGTATATAGCTCTGTGGGCAGATTCTAGGTGCCATCCCCAGTACTCCAATCTTAAATAAATAAAAGGCAGGAATGACTCTCGTTCAACGATGTCACCTGGGTAGGCTGCGTAGGGCCGGGCACGCGGTAGGACTCCCTCTGTGTCTGCGTATTAACGGAGTCACCGCTGTATTCTGTGTGATTCTACCCTGACCTCCACTCTCTCCGACCCTGGCAGGGACACTCCGACCGGTTCGCCGCAGCTACTACGACCCATCCTCAGCCCCCGGGAAGGGCGTGGTGTGGGAGTGGGAGAACGACAGCGGCTCGTGGACGCCCTACGACATGGAGGTGGGGATCACCATCCAGCACGCCTATGAGAAGCAGCACCCCTGGGTGGACCTCACGTCCATCGGCTTCAGCTACATCATCGACTTCAGCACCATGGGCCAGATCAACCGGCAGACCCAGCGGCAGCGCCGTGTGCGCCGGCGCCTGGACCTCGTCTACCCCATGGTCACCGGCTCCCTGCCCAAGCCGCAGTCCTGGCCACTCAGCCCTGTGTCGCCCGCATCACCCCCTGGGCCGCCCTGCGCCTGCCCGCAGTGCGTGCTGGTCATGAGCGTCAAGGCGGCCGTGGCCCACGGGAGCGCCGCGCCCCAGCCCTCGGCAGCAGCCCGCAAGAACAGTGCGCCTCCCTCGGGGGCCGGCAAGCTGCCCCCAGCCCCAGGCCCTGGGGCCAAGCCCCTGGACGGCACAGGCACCGCTCGAGGCCTGGGGAAGGCCGTCCCGGCGCAGGCCATCCGGAGACAGGCCGCCAGCACGGTGGCAGGGACCACGGTGGGCTCTGCGGCCAGCCCCCCGGGAACCAGCAGCAAGACCGGGAGGGTGGCCCTGGCCACCCTGAGTCGGAACAACCTGCAGCGGCTGGCCATCGCCCAGTCCCGGGTGCTGATCGCCTCTGGGTAGGTGCTCGTCCCTGGGTGCAGCCCCATGTCCACCTGCGAGGTCAGGGAGCGGGGCACGCTGACCCCTGGCTGCAGGCAGACGGGGAGGGCTCGCCCTGGGCTCCCGAGGACATGGGTTCTCATCGAGACATGGGCTCTGTGTTGCCGTGGGGTTCGGGGCCAGGGCTTCCTGTCCCCCACCTAGACACAGCAGTGGCCCCCACCTGTCCGTGCTGGGTCATCGTGAGCCACGCTGACAACCGCGCCCGGTCCACTCCGGGGGCCTGCTTGTCTCGTTGTGGGCTTGTGGGTGGCCCTGTGAGGCAGGCATCGCACCGTCTCCAGGGAGTCTGGCTCTGCCCCGAGGGGTTCCCACCTGTAGCTGGGCACACAAGAGGTGTCCCATGATGACCAGCTTCTCCCCGTGCAGGTGACAGCCCAGGGGCAGTGCGCTCCTGCTAGCGTTGCTTTGCGCGTTCTTGATCTTCCTGGTCACAGACTCGGGGTGACCTGGGTCAGCACGGCAGGCCCACTGCCTGTGTCCCCACCCGGTCTTCCCTTTCCCTGGGGGCCTGGCGCCCCAGAGGGTCAGGGTGGACTGAGTGCCGGGTCGGGCACCTGAGCCTGGGTCTCCGCCCCTAGCCAGCTGCTCTGAAGGAAGGGGTGGACGCTGCAGGTGTCGGGCCCGGCGACCATGCCTCCTGTCTGCCCCAGCTGAGCGCAGTGCTCTGTGTCCCCCCCGGGAGCCCCTGGGGGACAGCCGGGGAGGGAAGCACATGCCCTCAGTGCTGCTCCGGTCCTTCCCTCCCTGCAGGGGTGATGGCGCCGGGCAGGAGCTGACTCCCGGGGTGGGGGTGGGGCCACACGCGCAAGTTACAGAGGGCGGGTTGAGCCCCAAATGTGGTGCCGACTTTGGGGCTGGAGCCCAGGCCCGCGCTCAGCCCCAGGCCAGTTGTGGATTCCGTGCCGAGTGAGCAGTGGCCCCGTCCCTCCGGGTGAGGCTAACGGGAAGCAAGCGAGGCACGAGGCCGGGGCGCTGTGCTCGAGGCCCCCGAGGCCACCACGGTCAGTGCTGTCCCCAGCGGCTCCGTATCGAGATGCGCTGCGTAGCTGTGGATGAAGTGGAGCTGGACAGGTCTCCGCCTCCTCATCTCCGTGCTGCCCGTGACAAATGCCACGTGACCCCCGCCCCGGGCTTTGAATCTCAATGAGGGGGGCGCAGCCTTCATCTCCGCCTCTCCTCTCCCCTCCTGTCCACTCTCCAAGGGCCGTAGGAGGAGCCGTCCCCCCCACCCCGTCTGTCTCGCAGTGCTTTCCTTTCCACCTCTGCCCGCCTCCCTGGCCCTTGCTTCTTCCCGGCCTTTCTCAGCCACTTAATGAGCGTGTTCATTGCCTTTGTCTGGCATTGCCACCGACCTTCTGTCGCTGCGCGGCCCACCCCTCCCCGGCTGCCCGTGACCTCTTCAGGCAGCTTTCCCACGGCGAGAGGAAGACGGGGAGGACGGGAGATGCAGGCTGAAGAGGGGCTTCGGGGGAACAAAGGAGCCGTGAATTGTTCAGAGACTTCTAGAGGGGTGGGGGTGCCGTGGAGGGCAGGAGTCGCCCGGCCCCGGCCCCTCCTCACGGCCAGTCCGGTCCTCAGCTCCAGCAGGGCTGGTTGCCATAGCGATGGGGCCATTGTCCTGCCTTGGGTCCCTGGTTGGCACTAACCCAGAAAACTACCTCTCCCCGTGGTGTCTGCAGGGGTCTCCCTCTTCCCCACCCCCTTCCTGCCTTTTCCCTGCCATCTCGCCAGCTCTTCTCTCTGCTTAGTTTTCTGTTTTATCCGCAAATACAATGTGGGCCCTCCACTGCCGGGAACAGTGCAAGGGGCGTCTTGGGGGCTTTCACGGAGGACGAGAGGCGCAGGCACAGCAGGGCCCCCACTGGGTGGTGACTCCGGGTTTTCCTTTAGCCAGGAAGCTTGGAGGAGGGGCTCAGGTGCTGCCAGCTGGACAGTTCCCATGGGCCCGCCTGCGCTTTCCACCTCACCCCTGGCCCTGAGAAGTTGAGAAACCTGGGGACCCCAGCCCTGAATGGCAGTGGTCTTGACGGTGAGGGTGTGAACAGCCACCCCAAGTTGTGCTGCAGCCAACTTGACCTAGATCCTCAGTGGTCACGGACCCCAGACACGGTGGGGAAGGTGTGGAGGGGCCGGGTAGCTCTCCCGGGGTGCAGGGCCGGGCAGGCTGAGCTGCCTGAGATGGAGACGCCTGGGCCCCAGCCCCAGGCTCCTTCTTGTGTGCCCCACTGTGCCCCGGGAGCACATATCCGCAGCCTGCTTCGTCCTGCGCCCAGCTGTGTCACCTGTTGGTCCCAGGAGGGGGGGCTCTCGTCCTTGTCGCCATCTCCAGCGATTGGTTCAGGGCTGCTCTGGCAGTGGGGGTGCTTCCCCGGTGATCAGACGGGGTGTGGAAACCTGCCCGTCCAGTTTGCAGGAACAAAGGTGGCTTTGGTCGCCCAGGGCGCAGCCCCTTATCAGCTGGAGCTGGGGAGAGGAACTGTGCTCCCTGGCAGGGCCGGGGAGCCCACAGGGGGACTCTTGGGGCGGGGGAGTCACCCAAGGCTGCCAGCGGCCGCCTCCTCAGTGGCTGGCGTGGGCCGTGGTCTGGAAGGCGGCTCCCAGCCCACAATCCTCCCGGTTCTGCACTAAGGCTCAGAAAAGTGAGGCCGGTGCTGAGAGGAGCCGGTAGGGTTGGGAATCAAACCCACTTTCCTTGCTGCTCCTCTGCCGAACCAAACCAAGCCTGCCCGGCAGGCTTCAGAGGCCAGACCCGAGTCCGCTCCTAGGTTCTCGGCCCTGCGCGCTCGGGTGTGAATCCAGCTTCCCTTCCTGAGCGCAGTACGATTTGTCCCGGGACAGCTCAGGAGGAAGAGGACGCTTGGTGGCCCAGTGCAGACACAAACCTGCCGTCCTTCTCCCAACCCTGATCCAAGACTCTTCCCCTGAGGGAGACCCCCCAACCCCCACCCCTTGGTGGCACCCAGGCCGCAGGTCACCCTGCTGTCCGCCCCAGGCCCTGTCCAGCTCTGCCCTCTGCTAGAATCCACTCTACTCCGCATGCTCTGCCTGCACCCAGGGTGGTAGAGGGTAACGTAGGAGCTCAGCCCGGTGAACAGGCTTCTGGCCGGGCTCCATGGAGCTTGTGTTTCTGTCGGCGTGTGTCTGTGATCCGTAAGAATTTCACTCATCTCGGGGAATCGGTGCGTGTCCACCACAGGGTGTCCTAACCAGTTTCCCTTTCCCATCCCCTCCCTGCCCTACCCATCTCCACACATGCCACCGCCCGTCTCCTACCGTCTGTCTTTCATTTTCCTCTTTATTTATACTGGGAGCATCTCCAATGAGAATCCATATGGTGTTTAAGCTACTGCATCTGATTTATTTAACTTAGCATTATGGTCTCAAGGTGCATCCATTTTCATATGACTGACCCAAGTGTATATTTTTTATGGCAGAGTAGTACTCCACTTTTTCTTTACCCATTCGTCTGTTGACCAGCCCCACGTTAGTCTTTGACAGTGTGGTCTTGGTCTCAGTCTCCGTGCCTGTGAAGCAGGGGTGGTCTCGACACCTCTTGCCTGGGTTGGTGTTGCAGCTGGCATGCTGCTGGTGGGAGGCGAGCCCTGGGTGTGTGAGGGACCCAAACCAGAGGCAAGGGGCTCGGGGTGTCGGCTCACTGCTGCGTCCTGCATGGAGCACGGCATCCAGCACAAACTCGGGCTCAGGGTGCTTTCCAAGTCCTCCCTTACCCATCCGATTTCCCAGCACCGCCCACCCGTTCCCATTCCCGGAGGCCTCTGTGTGGCCCCAGTGACCTCTCCCAGCCAGCTGTGGGGGCCCCGCCCGCCTGGGGTGACCTGTGGACTCTCAGTCCTCTGCGTGGGTGGCCTCGCCCTTTCCAGACAGCTGTGTCTGTGCTCCACCCACCCACATTTTGGGGAGGACAGAGGGACCGCGAAGGACAGAGGCCAGCTGTCCCTGTCCGCTCGCTGCACTGGAGCTGCCCGGGTCTGCTGCCCCCACATCCGGCCTGCGCGGCCGTGTGGATAGTCAGGTCTGGACTCGGCGCCTTCTCTTCCCCTTGCGTCAGTGATTACTGATTGAATGCCGACTCATGCCAGGCTCTGAACACCACAGACTCGGATGTTTGCCCTTGAAGAGCAGGCATTCTAGAAGGGAGTTAAGAAGCCACAACTTATTTTAAAAGATCGTAAATTCCATGAAAAAGATAATAAAGCCTGTAAGGGCTGGAGATTTAGCTCAGTGGCCTAAGCGCCAGCCTGGCAAGCATAAGGTCATGAGTTCAATCCCTGGTGCTGCAAAACAAAAAAATAATAATCATAATATAACAATAGTAATAAAGCCTGTAGGAAGGTTTGGGAGCCCCAAGATAGGATAGAGGATGGCGGGATCAGATGAAGTGTTGCAGGATTTTCGCAGAGGAGGTCAGAGCGGAGTCGGGGGTGCTGTGCCATTACTTTCTGGAAAGCACTGTGGTCAGAGGGATCGGCACATGCAAAGGTCCTGAGGTGGTTGGGACAGTGGGAGAGGGGCCAGAGAGCCAAGGGGTTTGAGGGCCTTGTCCGCTGGCTGTTAGACCTTGACTGTGACCCCCAGTGAACAGAGCTGCTTGGCGAGTGGCAGCTCATGGAAGAGCAATGGGACCTGACTTCT
>RJWT010030111.1:0-14738 GCA_004365215.1 Cuniculus paca | reverse complement strand
TCTTTTGGAGTATGCTGTTTTCCTCTTGAAGCTGTTCTCTATTTTCTGCTCCCTTCCTCCTCCTTGGAAAGAGAACAAGATCTTTACCTCTTGGAGGCAGCACCTGCATGTTCTTTGTAAATAGAAACATCACACAAGCTAAAGAGGGGAGGGAGTGTTTACAGAGCCTTCACTTTTGAAATTAAAATATAAAAAGGAATGAGTTGTTAAAAAAATCAGGAAAAGAAGTTTGTGAAGGAGGGAGTTCTATTAAAAACATTCTTTTAGGAGGCAGGTCTGATGAAAGATTTCTTGGCTAATTTCTCCAGAAGTAAAGGAAATGCTGAGTAATCTGTTGCAGATCCTGTAGAACTGCAGACGCACTAATTATTAAACCTTGTATTAAGAGCAGTTGTATACTTTAGTAAATATTGAAAGCTTCCTGAGCGCCAAATTTGCTCCTTTCCAGATCTGCACACAGTACTACTTTTATTGGAAATGGGAAGGTCTAGTAAATATTCTTAAGGATGGGGGCAAATGAAAGTTGACTCTTGGTCTTTCATAATTATTTGCACATTTACATATCAAACAACTGGAAAAAGTAGCTTAGTTTACAAAAAAAACCTAAAACCGGGGTAAATTTCTCAAGTTCTGCAAGCAGTTTTTCTTTCTTTCTCTCTCCTTTCTTTATTCTTTCTTCCATTATTTATTTATTTTTCATTTATTCTTTCTTCCATTATTTATTTATTTATTTTTTGTAGTATCAGGGATTGAGCCCATGGCCTCAAGCACTTTATTAGTGAGCTATATCCCCACCTCCATGATAGCGTATTTCTTTCTTTCTTTTTTTTTTGCAGCACAAGGGATTGAACTCATGACCTTGCGCTTGCCAGGCAGGCGCTTACGCCACTGACGTAGATCCCTGGCCCTTGTCTTTTTGAGACAGGGTCTCACTATGCTGTCAGATTGGCCTTGAGCTCATTTTGTAGCCCAGGCTGGTCTTGAACTCGCAACAATCCTCCTGTTTCAACCTCCCGAGTGCTGAAATTACAGGTGTGAGCCACCACGCCTGGCTCATATTTCTTTTGTTACCACAGAGTTAAAAAAAATTTTTATTTTGAAATTATTTTAGATTTCTAGAAAAGTTGCAAAAAGGGGAAAAGTGAGAGAATTCCCATTTATTTTCACCCACCTTTAATGTTAATATATTACATAGCCAGTAAAAATATTGAAACCAAAAAGTTAACATTTATACAGTGTTATTTACCACCTTTCTCATTGGTGTCTTTTTTCTGGACTCTGGTCTAATTCACCAGTTATCACATACCCTGAGTGTACTCCAACATATAGCAGTTCCTAGGTTGTTGTTTATCTTTCATGATCTTGGTGTTTTTGAATAGTATCAGTCTGTTATTTTGTATAAATATTCCTCAATTCGAGTTGGCTTGATGTTTTCCTGTAATTATATTGAATTTTTGTATTTCCAGCAAGAATGCCAGAGATACACATCATAAAAAGGGGTTTATGATGTTGACTTGTCCTATTAGTGGTAATGTTAACTTCATTTCGTTAAGATGAGATCTAGCGTATTTATTCGGGTCTAGCATGTTTGTTCAGTGTAAAGTCATACTTTTCCCTTTTTCATTAGTAGCTATCCTATGGAGATATTCAAGACTTTGAAAATATCCTATGCTTTTTTGTAATATCATACTTGTATGTACTAATTTTGGCACCTACTAATTATTCCTGTATTGTGTTTGTGTAATAGTAATATTTCAGGGTTTGGCATGTAGCTCAGTAGTAGAGTGCCTGCCTAATATGGCTGAATTCTGAGTTCAGTCCCTGGCCCAGAAAAAAGCAAGCAAGCAAGCAAGCAAGCAAATGTCATTCCAATTTAATAATTGGAAATATACTTCATTCTCCCTTCTCTTCTGTTTACTTTTATTCAGTTATTCATATTAGCAAAGTCTTACAGACTTTTTAAAAATACTGTATCTTTTAACCCAATACTGTCATCATTTTATTGCTCAAATTGTCACAGCTTTGGCTATTGGGAGTTCCTGTAATGTCTCCTTTGTCCTTTTAACATGTACCTATCACTTCGGGAGCATTTTCTGTGTTTTCTTTTTTCTTGAGACAAGGTCTCACTGTGTAGCTCAGGCTGGTCTCAAACTTACTGTGTAGCTCAGGCTGGCTTTGAACTCATAATCCTCCAGCCTTAGCTTCCAAAGTGCAGGAATTGCAGGCATGTATCACCACACTGGGCTCAACATTTTCTACTTTCTAATGTCACAAGATATTGCAGGTTAATCTTTTTTCTTTCTATAATTCTTGTTCTAGGTGGGCATGGTGGCTCATGTCTATGATTCTAGCTATTCAGGAGGCTGGGTCAGGAAGATTGTGTGATGGAGACCAGCCCAGGCAATTTAGCCAAATCCTATCTCAATATAAAAAATAAAAAGGACTAATACAGCTCAATGGTAAAGGACCCTAGGTTTGATCCCTAGTAATGAAAAACATAATAAAATAAGACAGGATGGGGATATAGTTCAGTGGTAGGGCACCCCTGGGTTCAATCCCTAGTACTACAAAAAGAAATAAATAGATGCATACATACTTACATAAAAATAATTTTAAAATTAGTAATTTATTGCTAAAGCATTTATCTTTTAATTGCCTCTAGATTTTTTTGTTTGTTTGTTTTTGTTTTTTTGCTTTTTGAGATGGTCTTGCTGTGCAGTTCAGGCTGGCCTTGAGCTCACTTTGTAGCCCAGGCTGGTCTCGAATTTGCAATTATCCTCCTGCCTCAGACACCTGAGTACTGGGATTACAGACATGGTGGCCCACGCCTGGCTTGCCTCTATATTCGACTCATAAATTGAAAGCTTTCCTTCCACAAAGTCAGTAAAGAGAAATTTTCATGTTTTTTTCTAATACTTGAATGATTTCATTATATTTTTAAAAATAGGCTTTATTTTTGAGCAGTTCTAAGTTCACAGAAAAACTAATAAAAAGTACAGTGGGTGTCCAGATCTTGCCTCCCTCATACACAGCCTTCCCCACTTTCTACATCTTACACTAGAATATCATAAAAATTGATGAATTTATAGTGACACATCGTTATTACTCAAACTCCGTAGTTTATGTTAGGGTTCATTCCTAGTGTTGTATATCCTGTGGGTTTTGACAATATATAATGTCATTTATCCATTTTCATATCACATAGAAAGGTTTCACTTCTTTAAAAGTGACTCATGCTCAATCTCTTCTATCTCTCTCTTCCCCTGTCCCTTTATAAATCACTTATTTTTTGTCTCCATAGAGTTACCTTTTCCAGAAAGTCAAATACCATAGTTGGAATCTTGCAGTATGGATCCTTTTCATAATTGACTTCTTTCACTTACTATCTTTTTGTGCCTCAGTAGCTCATTTCTTTTTAATATTGAATAGTATTCCATTTTCTGAATGTACCACAATTTATTTATTCATTACCTATTGAAGGGTATCTTTGTTGTGTCCAAGGTTTGAAATTATGAATGAATCCACTGTAAATACCTGTGTGTAGGTTTTTGGGAAGACTGAAGTTTTCAACTAGTTTTGTAGCATTGTTTCCTAATCCAGTCAGGGCTTATGAATCTCATTTTATTATTTCCAGGTAGTCAATATGTTCTTCCAGGTTCATTTTTTTAAAAGTCACCTTTACTATAATGATTTGAGTTGCTTCCTTTATTAAATCTGAATGTCCAAATGTACTTGAGTCTGTTTTTCAGGTTTCTTTTAGATTGAATTGGTCTATTTGTCTGTTCATGTGTCAGCACTGTACTACTTTAATTACACTTCCCTCCCTTGGTAGGGCCCTGGTGGCTTGCGGGAACACCAGTGACACAGTAGGGCCCTGACTAGGGTGTACACAGTGGACAGGTGGGACTAGTGGCATGGAGGAGTCCAAAGTAGCAGTGATAATATGAGTCAGCAGTTGGTAAGTTGGTGAACCAGCATTGTGCTTGGGCAACAGACACGCAGAATAGAAATGGGTGGGTAGAGCCACCCTTGTTTTTCCAAAGCACTCAGAGAACTCCAGTCACAGAAAACTAATCCCATCCTCCAAATCCAGAGGCCAAGATCATACCCATACCTAGCACAAATTCATGTGCAAACTTGGCCAGAGCACATATTTCTGGGATTTGACTTGGACCTACTACAGAGCTGTAGACACCAGAGGAATTTTGCTACTTTTATTTTTCTCTGTCTGATTGGTTTTTCCTCTTTCTATCTGGCAGGATTGGTAGGGTTTTTTTTGTTTTTGTTTTTGTTTTCAGTTATAAATTGTGCTTATATCTGCAATCAGTTACAATGCGGTAAGAATACAGATGTAAACTTTTTTGTGCATTTGGAATATAAAAAGCACATTTATACAGATGTAATCCAACAGCTTATTCTTTACAAAAAAAAGAAAGAAAAATTTGAATTTAATTAAAGCTAGTTTATCATCAGTGTAAAAGCTTGGAGGTATAAACAAAGTCAAGATATTATATACAGTAAATTAATGTACATTTCCAAACTTGCACAGAGCAGCATTTTAAACTAAATGTTCTCATTTCAGTTTTTACTGTTAAGCATAACCCACACCTGAATCTTGAATAAAAATTTCACAATATATAAACCCACTGAAAATTCTGTTCACAAATACAAGCTATAGAAATCTGATTTCAAATATAAATACATAAATTTCATGATCTGCCATTTTATAAGCTTACTTATTTTGCTGTAGTAATTTTTAAAAAAAAATCAGAAAAATATTTCAATGCATATTTGACTGCTATGACACGGGCCATAATCTTCTGCCATTAAGCCATATTTTGTAGAGTGTAAAGCATCACGCCAGGCATTTTGGGAATGAAAAGTACTAAGACTGAAGAATTCATGTTGTAACAAGGTAACAAAATAGTGAGCTCATGTGTATTTGAGAGGAAATGGGACAGAGACGTAAGTGAAGATTAGTGCTAGTTTTAGGAAGGCCCACAGAACATATGTGAAGGAAGCTGGGAACTCCCTTCTCTATATTAAATTCCCTATGTATTTTTAAAAATTCCTATTTTAAGCCTAATGCTGACCTCACTCTTAAGACTCTCAAGGCAACAAAGACTAAGGTGTGTGTGGCCCTCAAATGCACAAATCCTGCCCTCCCCTCCACCTGTTATCTTAACTGACCAACCTAGCTTGCACGTTAAGGTGGAATGGAGAAGAGAAAAATGATTGTATGTACAAAGGTGATTCAGTGCAAATTGGAAACTCCTTTGTTAATAGCTTCAATTTCTCCTGTTGCCCTCCAGCAGGTATTTCTAAACATCTACCATTCAAATTGGGATTTATTTTGAAGAGCAAATGTATAAGAAAGGCAAATCTGAAAGGTTCTAATGTTACCTTTTGTTGTTGTTGTTGTTTCTTTTGTGGGATTTAACAAAAGTTCCATTGAGAATGAAAAAACTGGTCCTTACAAAGTATATTTTCCTACTTAAAAAAATTATGACTTTGGACAGCAGAACCAAGTGAAGACCAGGATCATTAAGTTTTTTCTATGGCGTCTTAGATCACTGAGGTATCCTGTGAGAATCATCACCTCTGACACAGCTGCTTTCCCATGCAAGCCACATTCGCCAGAGGGTGACCCCAGCAGTCTGTGCAGGACCAGAGCAGGTGAGGCAAGCAGGCAGCTGGGAAGCAGCTGAGGAACTACACCAGACAAGCATGCTCTCAGGGTCTCCAATGCCTTGAGGGAAGTGGAAGGCGGCACAGCAAGGTGTTCAAACACTGGGAAACTCCAGAGGCCAGGAAGCTCTTCTGGGTAAAGCAAGAGATCCCACAGTTTCACCAACAGGTTCAGCAGCAAGACACTGGAGCTATGTGCTCCAAGGCAGGCAGCGCAGAGTGACAATGCTGTGGAAAGACCTGCAGCTGTCAGCACAGGGAGGAGCAGGTGGCGGTTGGCCCAGTACTTGACGTATGACACTAGACACAGTTCTGGAAGGAGGGAGGAGGGACTGAGTGTTAGTGTGTGTGGCAACAGTAGAACTTTCCAGCTTTTCCACAGATAAGGGGAGCAAAAATGGAAAAATGCTATGGTTTAAGTAATACCATCCATCTTAGTACCTCTATCTCAGTCTTTCAATGCACACAAGAACACCACATAAGGCTGACCTTGCTTCTAACTGAGATAGGCTATCACCTCACTATTCCTACTGGTGGGATGAATTATCTTGGCATGGAAAGGACCAGAAGAAAAAAGCAAGTCCAAGAATATCAAACTGAAGTTCTTTCTAGTAGTAAACTGGCCACTGGAGGTTCTCTCTAATACTTAGGCATCAAAAAACAGCCACAATCCTATGCTATGCCAGGTAGGAATTCCTTCCAATTACTAATTCTTGAGATACGGTTTTAATTGCATAGTCTTTCAGAACCATGAAAAAATTGAGAACCAGCTCTTTTCTTCAAGGCATAGATTTTATCCAACAGAGGCTGGGCTAGGACCCTCCTGGCATTAGTGAGACACTAGCCCAGGGACCAGTGGTCCCAATCTCCCACACCTCATGTAGTCACCAAACACACAAGTCACACATTCCCTAGGTCCACAAACTTGCCTTTTTGTTTGGCCAGATCTTCCTCATCTCCCAAAGTTTTACAACTGCTAGTGGACAAGACAGTCTTGGACAAGTGTCACTGGAACAAAGCAAAAGGAAACATTGAGGACGGTGGGCAGAGTTCCTCAGCAGGCAGGGCATCTCAGCCTGCAGGGGCACTGGGCTGTGGTGCCACTTGTCAACTTTCTCTTGTAAGCTGTGGACTTCCTCCATCATTTCATAGAGTTTGCTCATAGTGGCCTCCCTGCGGCCACCTACAAGTTGGGCTTCTGGAATCCAATGCAAGTAGTGCTGTGCCCAAACTTTGACTTCTGGCCCTGCTATATGAGACAACAACAAACTGTGGTAGTCAGCAGGCTTGCTGTACCAACTGTCATAGAACTCCAGGAAGTTGTCCTGCAGCTCATCTGAAGAGTTAGTAAGTTTTCTAATTCTCTTGCCCAGAAGATTTTTAATTAAATGATCTGTCTTTTCCCTGAAAAATCCTCTTTTGGAGATGACTTAGACTGGGTGAGTGGCAAAGAAAGTTGTCACTGATGTTTGAAATGCATTCCTTTCCACTGGCCTTTGTCCAGTTTTGGCTTTTCTACATAGAGAGGCTTTTTGAGCAGATTGTGCACTTTGGGTTCAAACTGTGCAGACCTGTCCACACATGGCGAGGAGACTCAAAGGCTTACTTCGTGTAGCCATGCTTTTCCTACCCATGTTAGTATCTTTTTGATGAGGTGAGTTGAAGAAGAAGGTACTAAAAATAGGTACATATAGGCTATCTGACAAAACACTCAGGTAAGTCTCAGTAAACTCAAATGCTGAGGGATGCTGATGCACCAGGTGCCAGACACAATCTAAGAAAAGCAGGAATGCCGGGCATGGTGGCTCATGCCTGTAATCCCAGCACTCTGGAGGCTGAGACAGGCGGATCGTTGTGAGTTCAAGACCAGCCTGGGCTACAAAGTGAGCTCAAGGCCAGCCTGAACGGCATAGTGAGACCCTGTCTCAAAAACACCAGGGCTGGGGATCTAGCTCAGTGGTCTAAGCACCTGCCCAGCAAGTGCAAGGTCATGAGTTCAATCCACAGTGCCGCAAAAAAAAAAAAAAAAAAAAAAAAAAGCAAAGCAGGTACACAGGAACCTCCTCTTTGTCACACTTGGCAGAGATGATTACAGCGATCCAAAAACTGGCCATCCATGACCCACTCCTTTTGGACCAGGCTCTGGAAACCAGTTCGAGTTCGACAGTGGGGGTCCATCATCACTTGCACTAGAGAAGAAAGGAGGTAGCAGACGTTGGAAGCATTCTCTGAAAGAAGAATGTTCATATTTTGTGTTTCCATGCATTCTGTGATCTCTGTTGCTTTTTTCAGACATCTGATTATGTCAAGCCAGCTGCTACTTTCCAAGAGAGAAAATCATTTTATATCTGTGTCCCAAAATTCAGTACTGTTATCTATCAGAAACAGCTGTTTAAATTTAGTGTATGCAATCTGGATTTCCTGCAGGGACAAGAAGTTATTTGATAAGTCTTTAGTTTTAACAATTTCATAAGGTGGCCTGTGGATGGTCTTGTGAAATTCATCCAAGAAGCTCTTCTGCATCTGCAGTATGCCATCATCCTGTTTTTTGGGCAGTGCTGACGTCTTCAAAAGGGCAATTCTGTTGTGGCAGGACCAACACCGTATTGGCATGCCATAACCCTGAAAACACAGCACATCCTCTTCATGAAGAGGGGTGGGGATGACAAAAAATGCTGGCAATGTCTTGCAGATTCTGTAACCTTCATTGACACTGCTTTGTACTTCACATTGCCTTTGGTCTTCTCCAATTCCCAACATCAGTCCTGGCGTGTCAAACATTACTGTATGGTTCTTGGGATCAGTGGCTGTGTTGTTTTGTGTAGCAGTTACATAGGAAAACAGAAATAATCTATTAAGTAGTTTAGGAACCTGGGTATGATGAATTATCCCACTGACAATCCTTTTGACTTCCTCTTCTTTTGTGTACCTCAGACAAAACTGGAACACTTGGAGGTCTTTGCTGATGAGTTTCTCAGAGTATTTCTTCCATTGTCCAAAGGGAGTTTTTTTTTTTTTCTCATTGAACACTCCATAGATCTGATCAACACAGTGGAGGATCATGTCATTTTCTCCTATAACCTTATTCTTAAATTGAGTTTCACCATTATCCAGTCCATATTTATCATCACTCCAGAAGGCAATCTTAAAGTCTGTGCAGATGAGTCTCCCATAGGCGCTACGCTGACAGCGATCTTCCTGCACATACTTCAGGACTGTGTTGGCTTCACAAAGCAGCTGTTCACCTGGCAACAAGTGAAGACTGACTTGCTTCTCAGTTACTTCCTTTTCATTTGCGTGAATGTCCATTGCCCTGGAAAGCCGAAGTGCGGAAACATAGAGGCCCCTGGTCTGCACTGTCAGCCAGGGCTCTGCCCATTCCTAGAGCCTGTGGCCACATCTAGCTTCACCACTGACACCCCTGGTTCCACTGATGTTTTTTGTTTAGCTTTTTAACTGTTTGGTTCTGCTTTGTTTGTTTTTTCTGAGTGTATGGTTATTTTTGTTTTCTGCTTTTTCTTTTTTTTCCTCTCTCTTTCATGACTTAGATCTTCTTTTTGTTTTCTTCTAGTCCTTTGCCTCTCTTTTGTCACCTACCTCACTTGATTTTTTTGATACTTTCATGTGAGTGAACATTGTCCCTTCTCTTTCTGGTTTACTTCAATACTCCTAGGCTTTTGCTGCCAATCCTTCCCTCTTTGGTCCCACAATTACCCAAAACTTTGTCCTCCAGCCTTGTTCCTGCTATATTTGACCTCGTTTATTTCTCCATCCTACCCTCTATCCCTCATAATGCCCCCCTCCCCTACAACAGGGTAAAATCACTCAACTAAGTGGAAAATTATTGCATACAAATAAATTCCTGCTATGAATTGGATTTTATTATATAACTATAGACCTTGCTTCTGTGGGTAAAGGTATCAGGCTAATAGTTACCACAGTTTGTCAGTAACCAGACTGTACGTGAGTCTATTGTTATGGCTAATTGTACTACATTAACCAGGATGTCATACCTGTTACAATAAATTTTTCTCCCCTGTATGATAAAACTTTGATTGTAAGAGGCGATAATCATTACCATAGTCCAATATCAAAGGAATGGGCCCTGAGTCAAATAACAGCTTCACATTCTTAATACATTGGGATGATGGGTTCTTGGGATATACATCAAGACCAGGAACCACCTACATCTAGAAGACATTCTAGGGAACAAATGTTTCCTGGGAAGCCTCAATGCCACGGATAAAGCTATCTAGCATAAGAAATCTACCAGCATCAACACAGAAAACAAAAGAAAGTAGAAAATAAAATATGACAAGATGAAGACACAAAATGTGATCCCAAATATCCAGTCCACCCAGGACAAGTCCAGAGCACAAAAAGTTAGAGGAAATCAGAAACCAACTATTGGAACTTTCTGAAATGATAGCAGCAGAAGTGAAAAAAACAAAACAAAATAAAACAAAAAACCAATGGAAAAGGCCATAGAAAAAATAATCTTGCCAGGCGTGGTGGCTCATGCCTGTAATCCCAGCACTTGGGAGGCTGAGACAGACGGATCATTGTGAGTTCGAGACCAGCCTGGGCTACAAAAGTGAGCTCAAGGCCAGTGTGAACGGCACAGTGAGACCCTGTCTCAAAAACAGGACTGGGAATCTAGCTCAGCAGTCTAAGCGCCTGCCCGGCAAGCGCAAGGTCGTGAGTTCAATCCCTGGTGCTGCAAAAAAAAATAAAAAAATAATCTCTAAGGTACAAAAAGAAATGATAAAATGAAAGACACTAAAGCAGACACAGATAAAAAAAAATAGAGGAGCTCAGGGAAATGATGGAAACCATGAATGCCCAACATAGAAAAGAAATGGAATCAGTGACACAGATCCAAACAAAAATCCAAGAGATTAAAAACTCCATTGAAAGTATACACAACAGATTGAATGAATGGAAGGATAGAATATCAGATCTAGAAAACAGGATTGCAACTAGCAGCCAAGAAAACAAAGATATCTTAAAAATAGCAAGAGATCAGGAAAAGTCAATCCAACAGCTACAAGATGAACAAAGAACAACATAAGATGGAGTCAAGTCAGTGAGAAAGCAGGAGACTGCACAGAAACCACTAAAAACCTCTTTACAGAAATAATGGCAGAAAACTTCCCAAACATGGATAATTTGACACACAAATTAATGAAGCATATAGAACTCCAAGTAACTATGACCAAAATAAATCTACACCATGGCATATAATAAGATTCCAGAAATTCAGCACAAGAACAAAATATTAAAAGGAGCTAGACAAAAGAAACAAGTCACATATAAAGGAAAGCCCATCAGAATCCCAGCAGATTTCTCAACACAAACCCTCAAATCAAGGAGAGCTTAGAGTGAAGTATTTCAAGCCCTAAAAGAAAAAAATCTTCTGGCAAGTACAAGGTTGTGAGTTTGATCCCCAGTACAAAAAAAAAAAAAAAAAAAAAAAAAAAAAAAAAAAAAAAAAAAAAAAAAAAAGAAAACCTTCAACCCAGATTGATGTATCCTGCAAAACTGTCTTTCAAAGTCATTGAATAAGATGCTTCAGCCAGGCATAGTAGTGCACACCTGTAATCCCAATACTCAGGAGGCTGAGGCTAGAGAATTGTTGCAAATTTGAGACCAGCATGGGCTACAAACTGAGTGTGTGGCCAGCCTGAACTGCATAATGAGACCCTGTCTCAAAAAAAAAAAAAAAAAGAAGATACTTCCATGACAAAGAACAGCTGAAGAAATGCAGCTCTACAGAATGTTGTGCAGGATAAGTTAGAAAGAGAAAATGAAGACCACAAACATGAGAACACCAATAGAAGCTAACAGGCAGGGCAAGCAATCAAACAGAGGAGATAGGAAAATAACATGGAAAAGGTAAGCCAATACTTTCCAGTCATAGCCATTAATGTAAATGGTCTCAATTCACCAATCAAAAGAAACAAACTGGCAGAATGGATCAAGAAACAAGATCCAAAAATAAGCTGCATTCAAGACACAAATGTAACTGAAAAGGAAATTTGTAGACAAAAAGTCAAAGGATGGAAAACAATACTCCATGCCACAGGATCCCAGAAAAAAGCAGGGGGAGCTATTCTGTTTGTCAGCAATGTAAACTTTAAGCTAAAACTGATCAAAAGAGACAAAGAAGGTCACTACATACTTGTTAAAGGAAAACTCCAAGAAGAGATAACAATCATAAATATATATGCACCAAATACCAGTGCATCCAACTACATAAAACAGATATTAACAGATATAAAAAAATCAAATAGGGGCTGGAGATCTAGCTCACTGGCTTAAGCACCTGCCTGGCAAGCACAAGGTTGCGAGTTCAATCTCCAGTGCCACAAAAAAAAAAAAAAAGTACCAACAAAATTGTAGTGAGGGGCCTTAATACCCCACTTTCACAATTAGTTAGATAACTAGACAAAAAATCAACAAAGAAGTATCAGAATTGTACCAAACCTGTGAACAAATGGACTTGAATGTCTACTGAGTGTTCCATCCCAAAACATCAGAATACATAGACATTCTCTGAAATAGAGTACATATTACCCTACAAAACATTCTTAAGTAAATGTAGAGGAATTGAAATCATCCCATGCATACCCTCTGACCATAGGACAATGAAACTGGAAATTAATGGCAAAAGAAACCATGAAAACTACATAAACATGTGGAAATTAAACAACTTTCTGAACAGCCAGTGAGTCACAGAGGAAATTAGAGATGAAATTAAACAGTTTTTACAATTAAATGATAATGCTGATACAACATACCAGAACTTATGGTACGCAATGAAAACAGTCCTATGAGGGAAATTTATATCAATGAATTCTCATGTCAGAAAAGCAGAATGAACTCAAATAACCTAATGTTGAACTGCAGACTTCTAGAAAAAAAAGAACAAATCAAGCCCAAAGCTTGTACAGGGGTGGAAATTATAAAGATAAAAGCACACATTAATGCAACTGAGACTAAAAAAAAAGAATCAATGAATTGAAAAGTTGGTTCTTTGAAAGTATCAATAAAATTGATAAACCATTAGCCAACCTCATCAAAAAGAAGAAAGAAAAAACTCCAATTCGGGCAATTAAGAATGAAAAGGGTGAAATCACAATAGATCCTAGAGAAATCCAGACAATCATCAATACCTCCTTTAAGAAC
Organism: Cuniculus paca; assembly: GCA_004365215.1. NCBI lineage: Eukaryota > Metazoa > Chordata > Mammalia > Rodentia > Cuniculidae > Cuniculus > Cuniculus paca. Next base: position 1,862 of record RJWT010030111.1, on the reverse strand, counting down.
CTGTTGTCTTGGTTACTTTTTCTCTCGTTGAGACAAAATAGCTGATGCCTACAGTGAAGGAAGGAGAGGTTTATTTCGCTTACAGTTTTGGGGGTTTCAGTCCATACTCAGCTGGTTCCAAGGCAGGGTGACGTGGCTGAGTGGCAGCCATTCATGGTGGCTGCAAGCAGCAAGAGCAAACCGCCAAAAAGGGAAAAATGCCCCCATTCTGACCTTACATTGTATGTCGGCTCCACCCCTGGGCAGGTGCAGAACTCACACCACCAATCTCAGCACTACACAACGAGTCAATCACAAACGCTAGATCTAGCCACTTTCATGACTACATGAGGCTTGGGGGGGCATCTATATACAAACTGTAACATTCCACCCCTGGCCGCCCAAAGGCTCATGTACATCCCTTATACAAAAGACATTTAGTCCATCTCCAAGATTTGCCAGAATCCTAACAGTCTCAGCATTGCTGAAAAGTCCAATTCCCAAGTCTCCTCTGAGATCTAAGGCAAACTCTTAGCTGCAAGCCCCTGTGCAAATGAAAACAAAGTTAAATACTTCCAACATGCAATGGCACAAGATAGACATTACCATTCCAGAAGTTACAAATGGGAATACAAAGCATTGGAACCAAAGTAAGTCCAAAATCCAGCAGGGAAAATATTAAGTCCTGTAGCTGCATGTCCAGCATCTGAAGCAATTTGTGGCAAATTGTGAGCTCCAAAGGGCTTGTATGGTTCCACCCCCATGACACTTGTAGGGGTTTTAACTCCCACAGCTTTTCTCTTAGGCCCACTCTGCTCAATCTTCGTAGCTTTCCTTAGATGATCCATGCTCCTGCTTTTTCAAACTTCTGGGGTCTCCACTTTGTCTTCACACTCACAGCTTCACACATTGCCCTCTCAGGGGCACACTGCCTGGCCTCTCAGGCCCTATGAAATGGGGGTGGAAGCCTCTTTAACCTCAGAAGTGTGCATTCTCCATGCACTAAAACCAGCACCATGTGGATGCTGCCAAGGTCTGCTGATGGCTGGAGGAGTAGCCAGACTTTCCCCTTTCTTAGCCATAGAGGTCAAGTGCCTGGGTTGCTGGGCACTTGGAAAGTGTGGTCTTTATCGCTGTCTGACATGTACAATCCATGACAAACCAACAGCCAACATTGTACTAAATGGACAAAACCTGAAAACTTTCACTCCAAAATCATAAACAAAAGAAAGATGTCCACTGTCACAACTCTTATTCAGTATAGTTCTGAAAACATTAGAACAGTTAGATAAGAAAAAAGAAAGATAGGAAAGGAAGGTAATTAGTGGGGGAGGAGCTAAAGATGGCAGAACAGTAAGCAACAGAGTAAACAGTCTCTCTGAGAGAAATAGTTCAGATGCTGGAATATAACATCTTGGAGAGGACAAGAAGGAAGGAAGTGGGTCCCCTGGACCAAGGAAGAATCTAAAATATGAATTGAAGCCCACAAAGAGAAGAAAAAGAATTTAAACAAAGAAGAAGGTGGTGGCTGGCAGCGCCTTAGCCTGGAGCCTGATTCACCCTGTCAAAAGACCTCCTGAGCCTGGAGAGGCACCGTCGCGGTTGCAGTCACAGTCCTGGTCATGGTTGCAACTGCGGTCGACACCAGAGGTCTCTGTGGAGAGGCGTGTGGGTGAAGAGAGTGGTGGATGTGGAGATCTGCACTGGCTGCTGGTGACTGCTTGGAATTCCACCCCCTAGCCCCACGGGAGAGAGAGATTGGCTGGGCTCCATCTTGGAGTCAGGAGGATTGCGCCCAGGGCCAAGACTGCTAACCACTTCTGGCATCAGCACCAGGTTGTGGGCGGACCCGCGGAAGTTGCTTCCACTGAGGCCAGAAAAAC
>RJWT010030110.1:0-14732 GCA_004365215.1 Cuniculus paca | reverse complement strand
GATTATTCGTTATTCCTGTATGCCCAGTATGTAAACAAAAGGCTGAAATATGAGAGCTTTGGAACTAATAAAAGCAGTTTGTCTGTTGGTGACAGCAGCGTTATTTATATGTATTTTCAATTTAAGTATGGGTACACAGGAAAGACCATTGGTACAAAACAATGGTCTGCTAGTCTTTTTTTTTCCCTCAGAATATAGTATTAGGGATTGAACGCTCAGTCCTTTATTATTTTTATTTGCTAAGTGGCTGAACTCCCCAGGCAGGTCTTGAACTTGTAATTCTCCTACTCAGCCTCCCAGAATGCTGGGATCACAGGAATAACCACCACAATCGACAGTGTGCTATTAAGCAGATGGGGAGACTTTCACTTTTACCTCATGTATTTGTATGACTTGACATGAGCCAGTAACTGCTCCTGTGACTGGATATTTTAAAAAAAAAATTAATGATGGATTTGCTAGGAGGCCGCAGAATCTTTTCAAGAGTTTATCCCACAATACCGTTGATGGCATTTTTTACTACATTACTCTCTGCCTACTTTCTAAGAATGAACAATGAATTCTAAAATGCAGGATGTATAACCTTTCAACATAATTTTTAAAAATTAGAATTATTTTAAATAAATCTATGACGTTAAAAGATCTACTATCTGGGACACCCATACTATCTATCTAGTTGCTGCATGCACCCTTTTGGTTACTTACAAAAATTCTCTCTATGTTTCATGTTCAAAAGCTATTTGAAGAAGATTCCTAACTTCAGTGAAGTTTTGGGATGAATAATCTCCAAATTGGAGATTAAGAAAATTTCATATTCTGGCAAAGACAGAACAGATGGAACATACTACTGAAGCAAATACTATGATAAATAATATTTTTATTACTTAATAACTATGCCAATTGCTTCACTGTTACAGCTTATCAACACTGCAAATATAAAAGGCAAAATTTCTTTTAGGATTACCATGCAGTTAAAGAATATGGTAATGTAAGGAAAAACTAATTTTAAAATGTCATACACAGAAAAAATATCTTTGATTTCTAAAAACTTCATACCATTTGTTTCATTCAAATGCACTGCACCAATTCAACAATTTTGAAGGTTCTTAATCAAAGAATGCTCTGTTAATTTTAAGTTTATGCATTATTTCATTATAGATTTACTTTGACAGTATGTAAATATATTTATGGGCGGCACATATTTGAGAAATAGAAAAGAAGATTTGTATACTGAAATTGTCCCAAGGTCGCTTGAAATACATAAAAATTATCTGTAAATGCAACCTCACATTTAATAAGTTATTTCTACTTAATAGTAAGATTTGATCTGATTTTTCTGAAAAATTACTTGTTACCCTAGAATCTTACCATTTCTCTTCTTCTTTCTTCTTCTCTTTCAGCCTCTTTCTCATATTCCCGAGTTTTTTTTCTTTCTCTGATTTCCCAATTCTTAAGTCTCTAAAAAAGAAAATTTTTAAACTTTTAAAGTTCTACACATTTTAGCCAGGCATGGTGGTGCATGCCTGTAATCCCAGCACTTGGGACGCTGAGGCAGGAGGATAGTTGCAAGTTTGAGACCAACCTGGGCTACAAAGTGAGCTCAAGGCCAGCTTGAACTGCATAACATGACCCTGTCTCAAAAAAAACAAAACAAAAAAAAAAAAGTTGTACACATTTTGACTAACCTACTAATTTTACTAATTTTTAACAACAAAGGATAAAAAATTTATACCAAATAAAAAATAGTATTAAACTTGCAGAAATGATTTTAAGTAAGTGTTTCTTCTCAACTTACCTCTTGATAAGCAGCTTCTTTCTCTCGGAGTTTTCTTTCAAGTTTTCTTCGTTCATATGCATCTTCTTCATCTTCTTCTCTATCTCGTTTCTTGTCTTTCTCTCTTTCACGCTCCCGTTCCCTCTCGCGCTCTCTCTCTCGCTCACGTTCTCTCTCACGTTCCCTTTCTCGCTCTCTCTCTCTTTCCCGCTCCCGTTCCCTTTCACGGTCTCTGCTCTTTTCTCTACATAAATAAAAGATTTTTAAAATATCTGTCACTTTGTTTTCCTTTAAAGACCAGTGGAAAGAAAAACATGTACTATGAAATAAACTTCTAAGCCAAAATTTAACATTTGATTTCTGCAGAACTGTAAGTTCTGCTCATCAAAAAGATAGACTAGGTGAAAGAGGTACAGTTTTACAGTCAATCTGAGTACTTGCCTAGTTTACACTGGCAAGTCCTGTGTTAAATCCTCAGCCCACAAGCACACAAAGAAAGATAAGCTGGGGGAGATGGCAGACACCTGTAATCCCAGCATTCAGGAAGCTGAGTGAGGCAGGACTGGGAAGCTGAGGCAAGAGGATCACTTTGAGTTCAAGGCCAGGCTGGGTGACAAAGAAAGCTCAAGGTCAGCCTGAACTGCACAGTGAAACCCTGTCTCAAAAAATAAGACAAAAAAAGCAAAATAAAACAAAACAAAAAACAAAGACAAGACAGACTATAATTCCAATGGGAAGGAAAACCAAAGAAATGGGGCAGGGGCAGGGGCAGAGGAGATACTACAGTAGAAGAAACAACACAAAGGAAAAGGAGAGAAGGAAAGGGAGGAAGAGAAAAGGGGAAGAAAGTATGAAACAAGACGGAGGGAGGAAAGGAAAAGTAAAAAGAATTAAGATGTGTTATGCACATGTACCAATTCCCCATAATAAAGTAATCATTATGTTCTGCAAACATGTACTAATAAAAATTTTTTAAAAAAGAGAGACTATTAATTACAACCCCAAATTCCATTCTAAAGTACATCAATACAGGGCTGAGGATTTAGCTCTGTGGCCTAAGTGCCTGCCTGACAAGCACAAGGTCATGAGTTCGATCTCTGATACCAAAAAAAAAAAGTACATCAATATTTATTGGCACATAATACAAAACAACAAAAACCCCATAAAACCTGGATTTAAAGTTATGTAAAAAATTGGGATGCAATAATGGCCCATCACATAGTAAAATATTAATCACTTAATGGTGTACAATAGAAGAAAGAAACACTGTTCATTCATTAATGAACATGTTAAATGACAACCTACCTCTATCAAGTAATACAGCAGTGGCAAGCACGGAATAAAGAATTTTGCCATGCTGGATGGCATGGATAAAAATTAGAACTATGTGTATCACCGTTTCAAGTTATCAAATATTTTAATCGGAACAATAAAAATACAAAAATAGTATGATGTCAGTGATCTAATAAAATATATGTATACATGTCACAAAAGTAAAAGAGTTCTTGACCTTATACATGTCAAATTCTCAATAACACCAATGGGGAAGGAATCGACAGATATTAAAGGCCCACTAATAACTGAGAGAGCACTGCACTCAGTTCTAGCAACATGATTCAGTGATCAAAAGGAGACCTCCTTCCTGCTATAAATGAGCAGGAAACTGCCAAAAGACATGTAAACTTTAAAAATGGCTTGAAAAAGATGAGCTTTCCATTCTCTTCTGCTTCCCTTTTTTTTTTTTTCAAATTTGCTATACCTAACGCCTAAAGAATGAGACAGCCAGGCGTGGTGGCGCACACCTGTAATCCCATCACTCAGCAGGCTGAGGTAGGAGGATCATTGGGAGTTCAAGACCAGCCTGGGCTACAAAGTGAGCTCAAGGCCAGCCTGAACTGCATGGTTGAGACCCTGTCTCAAAAAGACAAAAAAAAAAAAAAAAAAGACATGACTCATCAAATGAATTCCAATTACCAAACACTGAAAAATGAAAACAAAACAAAGCTCCAGGCCATGGGTGCACGGTGGCACATGCTTGTAATCTCAGTACTCGGAGGCTGAGACAGGAGGATCACAGTGAGTTTGAGACCATCTGGGGTTATGTAAGTTCAAGGCCAGCCTGAACTACATAGGGAAACCTTGTCTCAAAAAGACAAAAACAAACAAAAACTTACAAAGCCTCCCAAAGATGAAATTACCAGGAGCTACAAATGTAAATTGTAGCCACCTAGTGGGCTACACACACCCTCACACTCACTCCAGGGGAGAGAAGGAATTGGTGCTACAGCTGATGTCAATGAAATGACCTCAAAGAAAAGATAACTAGAAAAACTGCTCACTACCCTAATGAGGCAACAGGGAATTATGTCCTCCCAGATCACTGAGTAGTAGACAGGTGTGTTTTGGGTCTCTGTAAAAACTGGCTTGACAAAGAATCACAGGTAAAAGTTGTTACTTTTACCAATGTTATCCACGTATGTTTAAAAGCCAGACATATGCCAGAGTTAAGGAAATTTCTCTATCAGATTAATGCAAATAGTCCTAGAGAAGGTAACTCTGTTGCATCTATCAGAAAACAATAAAATCAGGGCCAGGGATTTAGCTCAGCGGCATAAGTTCAAGTGCCTGGGAAGCACAAGGTCCTGAGTTCCATTCCCAAAAAAAACACAGTAAACTCTATAAAGCCTTACCTTGATCGACTTCGATCCTTATTTCGATCTGAGCTCCTTTCTCGATCCCGGTCCCGATCTCTTTCTCGATCTCGGTCTCGATCTCTCTCCTTTGTCCGGTCACGGTCCCTATCCCGTTCTCGTTCCCGCTCCCGTTCTTTTTCCTTTTCTCGTTCACGTTCTCTTTCCCTTTCTCGTTCCCGTTCTCGCCTTTCTCGTTCCCTTTCACGCTCCCTCTCTCTTTCTCTCCGTTCTTTCTCAATTTCCTGTCTTTCTTTTTCCTTTTTGCCTTTCTCTTCTTCCAGTTTCTAGAAACCAATAAAAGTACTTTTAGAGTTAATTCTGTAGCTCCAGTACTCAGCTTCTTCTCGACGCAATGCCCAATATTGAGAACAGAAACATTAAACCACTGGTATTTTAATATTAGATACTTGTGGTTTTACTTGGAAAAATTAAACTGAAGCAATTTCAAGACTACATTTTTGTGCAAAACCATAAACTCTACACAGACAGGGAATCTCCAATCTTGGGTGTTGATCGAATGTGTCAAGTGTGGTTGGTCACTAAATGACTTAATTTAAATGACCATGAGGAACGTGGTACTTCATAATAATTTCTAGAAATACAATTACTTGACTGAAATTTATTTCTGCCCATTATGAATATGTATAAATCAGTGTCACTACTAATTATAACCCATTTCTCATTATCTAAAGTTAGATGTTGAGGGCTTTAAAGGGGAAGTGGGGAAGATACGAGTCACTGTAATACAACTAATCTTCTGCACTGTGGTTTACCCACCCCTCCAAAGAAACAAACTGAATTCAGTCAAGTTCTGTCTTTTTAATCTATAAAAATATTTATTCCCACCACAAGATGGACAGCCCACCAAACACAAAAACTTTGAAAATTTTTCATTTCAAGCAAGATGTACATAATCATTTTCACATAAATATTTAAAAACCATATATTAATGCCCAATATGTCTGCAAGACAATAAAAATATATATTTACAATGATAAATCCATCCTTGGAAGGAATGATTGTGTATTAACTTACAGATGTTGTGCTAGGACATGGATCGCCAACACTGGATTAACCTTGCCTACAAGCTATGTTTCTGGGAGGAAGAGCAAGTACATGGTTCACAAATAACCAAATAACAAAGTCAGACCAGTTTGTACCCTGAAGATTACCAGTGTATCACAAGGTTTCTATGCAAACTCAGAACAGGAAAAAAAAAATAACCAAACAGATAAAGCAAAACAAAAACAAAACACATTTACCCCTTTGGTTCCATATTTAGTTTCACCAAAATGAAATTTAAACTGCAACAATAAAAGGTTCATTTTTCTTTTCTCAGTCATGTAAAGCATTTAAAACAACTTTAAAAAGCAGTCTTACCTGTTGATACTCTTTTTCCCTCATTCATGGATCAGAGAACTGATACACAAATAATGAAAAAAAGCTAGTGCATGAGACATCAATATATTCAGCTGCAGTGCCAGTCTAAATCAAAGTAGAATGCAGGCAGAGCCAATACTGAATACATTGAAATTAAAAAAAGGGAGAGATAAGAAATGGCAGAATGGACAGAAACTAAAAGCTATTAAAAGGGAAAAAAAATCTCATTTCTGAAACAGTTCTAATGGAATATAAAAATTTATCCTGCAAATGAGGCTAAATTATAAAACTTACCTCAATGTCATACACATAAAGAATTTTATTTCTGAGATAATACTTACAGATTATTTTAGTTGTTCCAATATTAATTTCTTTTGAACTGTTCCTCAATTTTTTTACTCTTAAGCTTATTCACTTTGCTACTTATTCTGTTATATAAAATAAGTTTCAGAACTCATTTCAAAAGTGGTTTTAAATATATGGAGTGAATCTAGTCTATACTGAATGTCTTTCTGAAGTTATTCATATATATATGCTATAGATGAGTGTGCACACAGGTAGATATATACATATAAGCATATATATGGTACACTTTAAAAGAATGGAAAAAGAAGAAATGAGGGGAGTCTAATATGTAACAGAGTAATGAAGAGGAAAGGACAGATAAAAAAAGTCATAAATCTTACCTTATTCTCTCTTCAGACTCATCCGTGCTGTAAATGGACGCCCCCTGCCACGCTGATACCCTGACAGTCTGTGGTTATTTAATAAACTCATACCAAAACATGCAAAGGTTCACTGAGCTCATTTCTTGTTACTGGAGTTTCAAATATCCCCCACCCCTACCCACACCACCCACTGAGAACTGGTTTTTTGTTGTTGTTGTTGTTGTTATTTTGGTTTCTTACTTTTAAAACACATTTTGGAAATTCAAAACATTCCCCCAATGAAATAATACTAAGCAAGTGAAAGTGAGAGATTCTTAAAATTCTGAAGCAAGTACCTTTTGAATTAATTTTTTTACCACATTGTTTCTTAATAATTTACAAATAACATTACATGGTTTAACAAAACAAAAAGAGGGTAAACCACACACACAACTGTATACCATTTTTAAGCTTACTCGGTCCTAAATTTGTATTCAACTTAATCAAAAATATTTCTCTAATGTGAATTCCCACAGACCACCATTTTAACACTCAAAATTTGGGAAGAGTTACATTTGTGCTTTTAGACATGTTTAATTCTTCAGAAAGCACTATGTATTTGAGCCCTAAGTGTGCAGCACCACTGATTCTTTGGCATAATCAACTTGGTGTTTTGAAACCAAAAGGAAAAAATAAGACTAACTACCACTTAACACTTCACTGAGTTAAGATCTCTCAGTCTATGAATAAGAACCAGTAACATCTTATTACCTCTAATATCAAAATACATTTCATGCAGTATTTGCATTTCACCATCCATAAGCATCACCTTCAACACCAGCGAACATTCACAGATGCACTGTCATTGAGAGAAGCTTTAAATAGGCAAAACTCGTGAGTGGGATTTACTACACATCAATACCCATTTCCAAGCCAGTTACCCCTTTGCATATTTTTCTGAGGGGGCATCCATAAATATAATAAAAAACAGAAGCTCATACTTACATCCTATTCCTTGTTACTTTCCAAGCTGACAGTTTCATCTTGCATTAGTCACCATATGATCTCTATCATAATGGTGGGGGTCAATGAATAGATTAGCTTTATGGGAATTTACAGTTCTTCCATGCATCTAAAATTTGGTAAGTCTGGTAACCACTGACCTACTTTTTAAAAATCTCCCCCACTCAACTTAAATCTATACAACTATAAACCTTAAATTTTAATCTCAGCTCTACAGAAAAGTTTTTCCTAAAATTAAGTTAAATAACTGTCCCAAAAGTACACTACACTAAATGTATGTTATCCTGCTGCCCCCTTGAATCAAGTTTAAATCTGACCTTGATTTTTATGGTGAACTCTAAAAAATTAATTTTACTCATATTAAAGTGAGAATAGTAACTGAAAAAGTACTAACTACTGCAGAGTAGTTAGTAATTGAAAAAACTAAGAGCAGAATGTCATGGACCACTTTAATATGGTACTAGTTTTCCGGTTTTTTGTTTCTTTGTTTCTTGTTTTTTCTGTTGTTTTGTTTTGTTTTTTTAACCTAAATACCAACTAAACCTACAAAAAGTACTTAAAATTATATTCTAATGTAAGGTTGATTTTCTTGTCTGCTTGCTCTGGATTCTGTAAAAAGTCTAGATTGGTATTAAGTGAAAAAAACAAGAATACTACCTTGTGTGTGTCTCTGAATTTGCTGATCTCTCGCGAAATCAGGTCTCTTTTGTCCTCTTCCATTTCTATAGCATTTATATCCTCCTAAAAGACAAGGTGAATATGAAGCAATGAATAAAGACCTACACACATCAATATAGAAAGTTATAAATTAAATATCTGTACAAGTCTTACAAATGCATGATTGAAGAAAAAAAACCCTACATTAACAAATCTAACATCCTGAAGTTAAAAAATGAAAAATTAAGACATAAAAATCACAAATATGGCAGTTAGCATTAAATGAAAGTACGGTCAAAGCTTACATTTAAACGAACCTTAGCGATGAGTGGATAAGGGATCAGTGGGGCAACTGGAAATCTGCGGAAAATCTGCGGAAAAATTCAGAAAGATTTTTAAAAAACAGAGCTCACACTACTCCATATTTCAATGCCCTCTATAGTTACACTGTAAGCATAATACTTGTAATATTTTCTTGACTGTAAATTACTTGCCATTAAAATCTATTCCATTCTCTTTAAAATTCCTCATCACCCACCACTTGCTCTCCCTCCAATACTCCCAAGACAACAGAACAAGAATCTCACTGCAGTAAGGCTTTCTCTTCAATCTAAGACAGAAGAAACATTGCAACAAAATTTGCCTATAAACCCTGTCAAGGAACAGGATTTTTTTTTTTCATTTCCTCCTCTCAACCCATATCAAACAAATGTCTAGTTATTTTTCTTCTTTTCCATGAATGGGAAAAGAACAAATTATACAGCCCTCAATTACCCTATACCTGACTGGCCATAGCAATTAAACGTCAATGGAGTATACTTTGACTAGACAGGCTTTTATAAACACATGAAGAACAAGCCAAGTAATAAAGTACTGGGCAAAAAGGATACTGAATTTTCTTTTTTTTTTTTTTTTGTGGCACTGGGGATTGAACTCACAACCTCGCACTTGCCAGGAAGGTGCTTATGCCACTAAGCTAAATCCCCAGCCCTCAAAGAGAACTGCAGACAGCCTACAAACACACTGAAAGTAACTACACCCATAAATATTCTATATTTTTTCATGGAGTGTAAAATTCATGCATATAAAATACTTGATTTTTTTTTTTTTCTTGAGGCAGGGTTTCACTATATAGTTTGTTTGGTCTTGAATTCCTGGTGATCCTCCTGCGTCAGCCTCCCAAGTGCTGAGATTATAGGCATGCGCCACTGCACCTGGCTATTTCTGGTATTTTATTTATTTATTTATTTATTTATTTATTTATTTTTTGCAGCACCGGGGATTGAAATCATGATCTCGCGCTTGCTAGGCAGGCGCTTAGGCCACTGAGCTAAATCCCCGCCCTTGTCTTTTTGAGACAGGGTCTCGCTATGCCATTCAGGCTGGCCTTGAGCTCACTTTGTAGCCCAGGCTGGTCTCGAACTCACAACAATCCTCCTGTCTCAGCTTCCCAAGTGCTGGGGTCACAGGTGCGCGCCACCAGGCCTGGCACTTCTGGTATTTTAAAAGAACACTTTCCATAACTTTTCTAAGTATATTCAACTGAAATGAGTGTAATAGAAGCAACCATTTCTTTCAATTTGGATAATGCTAAAATCCTACTCATTTCTGTTTTCCCCTTAAGAGTTAAAATGCAAAATCAAAGCAAAAGAGTAACATCATAAAAATAACTGTAGATATGACTGTGTGATGTCAGAACACATACGTCCTCCTTCTTTTCCTTTTTCTTCTTCCTGGGATGAGAGTCAGACTCCTGTGAGGGGGCATTTAGTTCACTGGAATATTCTCGTATTAAAACTTCAATGGCCCCTTTAATCATCTGATCTCTTCTTTTTGTTTCTTCATCTAAAGCTTCTTCATCATCATTAGTGACAGTTTCCGGCCTGGCATTCTTAAGGTAAGGAGGAAAGAAAAAAATCAAGAAAATTAAAGTCTTTCCAAAGTAAGAATAAAAATGTATTCCCTCAAAAACATCTCTATAGTCCTATGAAACAGCTGGTTTAACTGACAGCTACCATATAAAACAGACAAAAGCAAGAATAAACAAAAGATACTAGGTAGGAACATATACCAAAATACAAACATTCTAGAGAGGTTAAGAACTGACATGTTAGCCGGGCGGGGTGGCTCACCCCTATAATCCCAGTGCTCACAAGGCTGAGACAGGAGGATCATTGTGAGTTCAAGACCAGCCTGGGCTACAAAGTGAGCTCAAAGCCAGCCTGAACGGCACCATGAGACCCTGTCTCAAAAAGACAAGGGCCAGGGATGTAGCTCAGTGGCCTAAGTGCCTGCCTGGCAAACTCAAGGTCATGAGTTCAATCCCTGGTGCCGCAAAAGAACTGACATGTTGACATCTTTTCATCGTTCTGCTTCTAGAACTTTTATAAAGTAGGAAATGCTACTTAGAGAAATTATACCAGCTAAAAAAAAAACCAACTCTAAATACTGCAGAAGACTTCTTCCCTGTGACTTAAAGTGCTCATGCAACATTAAAAAAAACCACACACACATACAATGTATGTCATACTTCTCACAAGTATTCTGTTATACCCTACAGATAGTCATTTAAGAGACAAAGCCTAGATTTACTTTTTGTCTCTTGGGGAAAAATTACTATCGTATCTAGTGCTGCTGTCTTACTGTTTCTCAACTATAAAGAATGTCTTAGCCGGGCGTGGTGGCTCACGCCTGTAATCTCAGCACTGGGGAGGCTGAGACAGGCGGATCATTGTGAGTTTGACACTAGCCTGGGCTACAAAGTGAGCTCAAGGCCAGCCTGATCGGCATAGTGAGACCCTGTCTCAAAAACACCAGGGATGGGGATCTAGCTCAGCGGTCTAAGCGCCTGCGCGGCAAGCGCAAGGTCATGAGTTCAATCCCCGGTGCCACAAAAAAAAAAAGAAGAATGTGTTGATTTCCTGTTTCTTTTTCCATTTCAGCAATTATAAAGCATAATGAGTAATATGTGAGACCAAAAAGTGAAAATTTAGTCATATAAAAGGTTTATACACACACACACACACACACACACACACACACACACACACACAGAGGTTTCCACAAATCAACTGTTTACCTGGAATGACTATGTGACCCCTGACTTGATTCTCTTCAGAGGAATGGAAAGTTCCAATACTAAAGCTACTAGCCAAGAAGTTAAAAGAGCTCTTGAAGGCTCAGACTTTGACTTCTAGAAACCAAAAGAACTTTGGAAACCTAAGCAGAGTTCTGAGAAAATGTTGACTTAACTAGACTAATTTCTAAGCAAAGATATGAAGATACTCTCCTGGAACATCTGTTTTCTACTAGTGTGATACACTTGGTTATTTCCAGAGAGTATTGAGTACTTCAAACATGTACACCTTTCAAAGTTCATTGTTAATTATGTGTTTAACAACTGCCAATTCATAATGAAGCAGATTTATTTACCCATATATTCTTTTTTTTTTTGTACCGGGGATCGAACTCACAACCTGTGCTTACCAGGCAAGCGTTTGAACTGCTGGACTAAATCCCCGGCTACCCATATACTCTTACTACAAGATAGCCAAAAAGCAATACGACATGGACTAAATGGATCAGCATGGGTACCTCAATGAAGTATTTTTACTGAAGTTCATTTACAAATGGGAAGAGAAAACGGTTTCATCTACAAGTGAATAAAAGTAAATAGAAGTCTCCATCAAGTTATCTGACAAGATAAATTATAGAAGCATGTAAGTCCTCCTAAAACTCTGAATCAGGAAAAATATCTCACCTTCATTCCAGACAAACACACGTTCCTCTTTTAACAATAACTATATAACCGCATTTTCTCTTCTGCCTCAGAGAAAAATAGTTGAAAAAAGCAGTACCAAGTTCTTGATGTCTATTTTTTTCTAACATCAACCTTGGTTACTGCTTTCTAAATTTCTTCAACTAATCAACAATAAAGAAGAACAAGCACCTACTCACATATTTTAACTTGGAAAATCATGGCAAATCTGCAATCGACTACTCCACTATATAACTGCATCTGCTTACGTTATTTGAAAATAGAATACACAGAATTACACCACTTTTTTTTTTTTTGGTCTTTTTGAGATAGGGTCTCATTATGTAGTTCAGGTTGGTCTTGAATTTACTTTATAGCCCAAACTGGCTTCGAAATCACAACGATCTTCCTGCCTCAGCCTTCCAAGTGCTGAGATTACAGGCATGCACCACCACACCTGGTAAATTTTTTTTTTTTAAAAACCTGTATCATGAATATTCTAGGAAAAAATAGCATGGTTGGCCAGTGACATTAAATACTCTTGGGCACTATGCCAAGTATGTCTAAAGGTATGCACACAAACAAAATAAAACAAATGTTTATTTGAATTTCATTTTTATGGCAAGTGTGGTAAGGTATGCCTGCAATCCCAGCACTCAGAAGGCTGAAGCAGGAGGATCACTGTCAGTTTGAGGCCAGCCTGGGTTGCATAGTGGACTCAAGTCCAGGTGAACTACACAGCAAGACATCTCTCAAAAAAAAAAAAAAAAAGCCATGTGTGGTGGCGCATGCCTATAATCTCAGCACTTGGGAGGCTGAGGCAGGAGGGTCATTATGATTTGAAACCAGCCTGGGCTATAAAGTGAGCTCAAGGCCAGCCTGAACTGCACAGCAAGACCCTATCTCAAAAAGACTGCCCCCCAAAAATTCATTTTATCTGAAATAATTGTTACATGTTTTTTTATATATTGGGGGAGGGGGGCAGGAATCAAACTCAGCACCTTGCACTTGTCAGGAAGGAGCTTGTGCCACTAAGCTATATTCCCGGCATGTTGTTTGTTTTTTATTTATTAAAGGGATTTCATCCTTGAAGACATACACACATGTGAAGTGTTAATTCTGGGTAATGGTAACAAACACCCACACATAATTGTCCACTTCCTATTTAGATAAATATATAATAAATGGGGAGGGGAACAAGGGAAAAGGGAGGGGGAAAAGAAAGAAAGGAAAAGTTAAAAAAAAAAACAGAAAAGGAGAACAGAGACACAAAGCTTTTACAAATGAGGGCAAGAGGAAGGGTTGAAGGGAGGGTAGGAGAATGGGACAAAAAAATCAAGTTATATAATTTACGGATACAAATTCTCCATGATAAATCTGATCATTATACAAATCTAAAATATACCAATAAAATCTGATTGAAAGAAAAATAAGTATATAATAAAACTGATTTACTTCCTTTCAGAGTTTAAAGCATACCATTAACAAACAGATTAAAGCAACTCACAAACTAACGATTAAACCCAATGACTATGAGTTCTAGGAAATTAGGACAAAAAACAACTCAACACATTGAATCCATACTTTCTTTCTTTTTTAAGACAGGGTCTCCCCTATGTTGCCCAAGCTGTGCTCAAACTAGTTATCTTCCAACCTTAGTCTCCTGAGTAGCTGGGATTTTACATGCTTTCTTTTGAAATTCAAATTCAATTATCAGCACAAGAAAAATCTGAGTATTACTGCAGTTGTTTTAAGATATTAGAAATATGAAAGGCAATATTATGATCTGAAATACAATTTATACTCCAGAGAAACTGTATTTTATTACTTGCACATAAAAAAGATGGGCAAAGACAGTAAAAATAACAAGATAACTGTAACTGTTAATAAATGTTCATTCCATTTTTACTATAGGTTAAGACATTTCCAACTCACTGCCCTTTTTATCTGTAATGAGAGATGGAGAGGGGAGAGATATGGGAATGAGACCTGGTACAGGGGGCTATAAAAGACAGATACAAACTATACTATAAAGCAGACTGACATGTCATATAAATCTGCTTTACAAAGGAAGAAAATATCTAATTCTGTCTGAAAGTAGGATAAAGGTTATATAAAACAAGGGACATGTTAATTATAATTAGAATAGGTAGAATTTCAACAGGGAATTTGGATGTGCAACAAGGATCTGAGATATACGCAAAACACAATGGAAATTTGTGTGAGAAGATATGTGGGGCACTACATGAAGGGAGGAGGCAGGAGGAAGCCATGTTATCTGGAAAAACAATCAAAATGTCAACAGTGGTTATTTGTGATGGAGTGTTACTTCTTTTTATACTATAATTCCATTTTTGGGATTTTTTTTTAAAAAACAAACATACAATGCAGGTATGAAGGAAGGGACAAGAAGCTATTTCTACCTGAAAAATCATGAAAGCTTGAATTGAAAAGGCTATTTTGGTTTGTTTTTCTTGGAGAAGACAATAAATACATTTTTAGGTTTGTTCAGCTTTAGGTCCCTAAAAGAAACTAGGAAGGGCAAGTAAGGTACTATGTACTCGGATTTAAACTGTATTTTGCGTTGATAATAACACAACACATAAAAATTTCCTTTATCTTCACTTAAGATAGCCTGAATAAGGCCACCCAGCTGAGTAAAGTAAAACTTATTATTTTCTTTCATTTTGTAATCTATGTACTTCTAAATGAAAAGACAACTGATAAAAATTGTGGGGCCGGGGACATAGCTCAGTGGTGCAGCACCTGCCTGGTAAGCGCAATGTCCTGAGTTCAATTCC
>RJWT010030109.1:0-14735 GCA_004365215.1 Cuniculus paca | reverse complement strand
TCCTGTACCCTGCACAATGCTAGTCCTGCCTGCACCATTCTCTCTTCCTGAAGTCCCGTACCTGAAAATCACTTAGTCATTTCTTGGTCTCAGCTAAACCACTGTTTCTTTTAAGAAACCTTCAGAGAAACCCACAGCCCTCGCAGGAGGCCACTCCAGAATATTCCTGCAGCACTGCTGCTTTCAAGCAGTCTAGTACTAACCTTTGCACTGTAATCATTCATTTCCCCCATCACCCTGTAAGTTCCAACAGAGGAAGGGTTACATCCATCTTCTTTACTCTGGTAGTCATAGTACTAATACTGTATTAGTCCCTGAAGGCTGCTACAACAAAATTCCTTATACTGGATCTTTTAGAAACAGCGGAAACTGATTGCTCACAGTTCTAGAGTGTTGAAAATTCAAGGTCAAAGTATTAGCAGATTCCGTGCCTGGGGTGGGCTTGCTCTCTGCTTCAAAGACGGTGCCTTGTAGCTGCATCCTTGCAAGGCAGTAAGACAAACGAACTCCCGTGAACCTCTTACAAGTCACTGATCCCATGTATGAGGGCTCTGCCCCCATGACCTAACCGCGTGCTCTAGAGCACTCTCCTAGTACTATTTGGTTGGAAATTAGACTTCAACATATGAATTGGGAGATGGTGAGGACCCAAACATT
Source organism: Cuniculus paca (assembly GCA_004365215.1). Classification (NCBI taxonomy): domain Eukaryota; kingdom Metazoa; phylum Chordata; class Mammalia; order Rodentia; family Cuniculidae; genus Cuniculus; species Cuniculus paca. The sequence goes on along the minus strand of RJWT010030109.1, from coordinate 14,078 downwards.
AAAACTACAGCAAAGAATAATAATTTAAAGAACTGCAATACTGGCTAACATTTATGAAGTATTTAATACATGCCAGGCATCCTTCTAAATGTTTTGATGCATTAACCCATTTAGATTTCACAGTAACCCTTCTGAGTGGATGCCGTTGTGATCACATTTTGCAGATCAAAACACTGAAACATCAAAAGGCGAATAACTTGCTGGAGGTCAACATTCTCAGAAGACTGTTGATAAACAGCACATTGATCGTGCCCTCCCTAGTTCCTAGTATGGCGTCTGTCATAGATGTTTGCTCAGTAAATGTTTGCAGAATTGATCTGAGGTTGTACCCGGGCTGGCAACTCTGCTAGCAAAGAGGGATCAGCTGATGCAAATGCTTATAAACATGGGCACACAATGGGCACACACACTAGGTGTGTGGGGACACCACGCAGGGAAGCCTGCAAGTGGGGGTTCCTGCTTCTCAGGACAGCTTTAGCGAACCATTTTATTTCCACTAGATGAAGTCTGTCTACACATGATTCTATGATCCCTCACTGACCTCCCTCTCGCACCCGGGCTGAGCTGGTCATCCTCCCAGGAGGAGGCACTTTACCCCACACACCATACTTACCTAGCCCTAGAGTGGCTCTCCCTCGTGGTGACCCCATGTGACTTGAGGACTTTCTTGGTTAGCTACGAAGGCAAGGAAAAGCCCCTGAATGACAGAGGTCCTATGATGGGTTGGTCCTGCATGACAGCCGTCCAGGCAAAGGTCCTCCAAGCACGTCCTAGCACCGGGGGCAAAGTGTAGGAGTGGTTCTCAACTCCGCATGCGCGTAGAAATACTGGGGAATATCCTAGGTTGCAGTGTCTAGAAGGTGCCCAGATTAATCGGCGTCGCCAGGGGTGGCAGCCAGACATCAGTGTGTTTTATGATGATTCCACGGGGAGACCCAGTGTACAGGAGCTTAGGCTTGGTCTCTCCTTGTGAGACAAGCCAGGGCCAGGGCTTTGAAGCAGCAACCTGAGAGAGAACAAGCCGGCAGCTGCAAGTTGGACAGCAGGAAGGGGAAAGTAAATCAGGCAGCCAGCTAAGCGAGCAACACGGAAGTCCTTTAGACAAGACACTGGATTCACGTGGACAAAGCAGATCAGACCTGTACAAGCAAAGATGGCGGTGGATCTGAGAACTGACGCTAAGCTTCAGGATTCCTTCTTTATAATGCCTTCCCCTGGTAAGATCTCTTTCCCCAAGGCAACACACAACATTCCTAGGCATATTAGGGGATGTGTGCAAACTCATACCTGCCCATAACTAAACTCCACCCTATCCTGAGACCCTTGTCCTCAATAATTAATGACATCTCTTTGGGAAATGTATCCCTTGTTAAGGCTACTCTGTCGATGGTGTGGCCATCCTGATGTTTCTTTCCTGGGGCTGCCTGTAGGGCACTTAGATCTGTTTCTTTTCTGTAATAAACTTTCACTTTCTTTACTCCAGAATTAGTCCATGTTGTGATTTCTATCTAATGCTGACAAAGACCCATGTTAGCTAGTGATTTCGGGGCCTAGAATAGTGGATGTTTTCCATGTGGGACACATGGGAGATGAACCCTGGGGAACAAGAACTCATGTAAATCTGGCTCTTTTTTTTTCCCAGTCCTGGTCATTGAACCCAGGTCTTTGCACTGAGCTACGTCCCCTTCTTATTTTGAGACAGGGCCTCTCTAGGTTCTTATGTTGACTGGGCTTGGCTTGAACTTGCAATCCTTGTGCCTTCCTCCCACACTAAGATTACAGATGTGTGCCACCGTGGCCAGCCAAGTGTGGTTTTAATAAAGCCCATGGAGAATGAGCCAGCCCTTTGCAGCTGACTATGCCACGGCTTGTGCTTCTAGATCTCATAACCTGATCTAGATGTTGAAGTGAAAGTGGAATTCCCCTGTGAACTCCTGAACTCTTTTTTTTTTTTTTTTTTTTTGGCACCAGGGATTGAACTCAGGGATTGATCAACCTTGTGCTTGCCAGGCAGGCGCTTAGGCCCCTGAGCTAGATCCCCAGCCCTTGTCTTTTTGAGACAGGGTCTCACTATGCTGTTCAGGCTGGCCTTGAGCTCACTTTGTAGCCTCGGCTGGTCTCAAACTCGTACTGATCCTCCTGTCTCAGCCTCCCGAGTGCTGGGATTATAGGCTCGAGCCACCACGCCCAGCTAACTCCTGAACTCTTGAAAAGACAGGACCAGTGGCAATGTGAATTGACCCTCCACTGACAGGTTTTTTTGTTTTTTTTGAGACAGGATTTCAGCTGGCCTCAAGCTTGTGGCGATCCTCCGCCTTTGCCTCCCAAATGCTGGAATTGCAGGTGTGCGCAGGCTCCCAGAGCTTTATCCTCCAGCAACACCTGGAGCTTCCCGCACCTGCATATTAAACGCTGCATTTGCAGGGCAATGTGGAGTGCAATGGTCTCTACCCACACCCTCCTCACACTCAGAATCTCCCTCCAGTGCCAATTTGAAGAATCTGGTTTTAAATTTGCTAAGGCCAGTGGTGGCATCCTTACACATCTCCTCTCGGTTCGACTGTTGGCAATAATCAGCTTTGACCTGAGTTGTCCCTCTCTACCACCTCCCTTTTTCAACATTTCTCCAGTCCCTCTCTAAACAGGCAGCAAAGCGCAGAGGAAACACAAATGAGGAAGAATAGACAAAGGCGCCAGGCACAGTAGCCCGAGCAAAGGTAAAGATGCGAGGTCAGTAATTACTAGCATTGTTGCTAACATTTATCACATGCTTTGCTCCGAGCACTGAGCCTGCATATTCCATTGTCTTTCCAGCCAAGCCATGGGGAAGGTGGCATCACCACCGCTTTAAGAGGAGAGGAAAGTGTCAAAACCCAGAAAACAAGATCCCAAAGCATGGTGCTGTGGCACTCTGGGTATTGCCAACTAACTGCTTTTAGGAGGTCTCAGAAGCAGCCCCAGAAACAAAATTTTTCTCTGATCTTCTGCTCTCCTATTTCCTGTTCCCCTCTCTTCACCAGGGTAAGCAAAACAACACCAATAACAAAAAACAGAATTCTTCTTCCTCAGTGTGGGTTATGGACAGTAGAATCCCTTTCTCCAAAGTCAACTATAAACCCTGAAATATACTCTAATTTCCCTCTGCCTTTCTGTGGTATAAGACTTGGCCACAAAGAAATGTTATGACTTGCCTGGTCTGAGAGTAAATCATAAGATCCTTCTTCTAGGAAGATCCTGCTCCATACCAGGAGGAAGGGCTGCCACACACACTGAGAATAATCTGAACCAACAGGGCACGCTGGGTTTCCCATCTTGGTGCATTCCAGTTACACCATACTCTTGTCCAGTCACATGGCTCCATGGTTGTCTCTGCTTTGTGGGAGCTTAAGCATAAAAATACTTTTCCCTGGGTCTTTGGGTCTTTTTTCCTAAAGGTTCCCATGTCACATAAAACTATAATTAAGTAAATTTGTCAGGTTTGTTTTTTGTTTTTTTTGTGTGTGTTTTTTTTGAGACAGGGTCTCACTATGCAGCTCAGGTTGGCCTTGAACTCACTTTGTAACCCAGGCTGATCTCAAACTCACAATGATCCTCCAGCTTCAGCCTCCTAAGTGCTGGGATTTCAGGTCGGCTTTGCTCTTATTAACCTGTCTCTTGTTATAAAAGCGTTGGCCATGATCCTTTGAGGAGCAAGAGAAGATATCACAGCTTTCGACCTCTCAGAAGTCACACAGTAGAGCAATGCTTTAAGTCTTTTATTTTATATTTTATTTTAGTTTGCAGTGCTGGGGATCAAACCCAGGGCCTCCATCATGCTGCAAGTGCTCTACCACTGAGCTACATCCCCAGCCCTTTTTGATTCTGTTTAAAAGAAAGGAGACATCAGTGATACTCAGAGTCCCCTGGAAAATTGCTAGAAATGCAAATATTCCCTGGGCAGGGTCAAATCCAGGGTGCGTGACCGGTGTGATTCCAGAGCTCTGCAGCTGAAGTTTCGTTGTACTTTTGAATTAGTATTTCTGAAGGAAGTCTGGACACTGGAGCCAGCATGGGCCTTGGGGCATTGAGGCCTTGGGTCACAAGTGGTGCTGCCTACGGCGGCCTCCCCAGGACCTTCCACGCACCTGCTCCCCACCCCGCCCCAACCACTGCCATCCTTCACCAGTGAGGTGGCAGCCAGTGTTGATCAGAGGGGGCCGTGTCCGGCTGCTGTGTGTTCTGGGGCCTGGGCGCAAACACAGGGAGGCTTGTACTGGACACACATCTCCAGTGCCTAGCCAGGGCTGGGGTGACACTGTCCCTTCCTACGCTGACAGCCCCAGCTCCATCAGGGGACCACCTCTCACTGGATCCAGATACTGGTCACATTCTGGCGTGAGGGCGTAATGCCCTGTAGGAGGGGTTGCCCGTTTGCCATGGGTGGGGACACAGGGTCTGTGGGGAGGGGAGATTGACACCCCAGAATGGGGCCCTGCTTGTTCCTTGTGCACTGGGCCCAGCAAACTATGTTCCCGCCCTACCTCTTGCTGTCACAGACCGACTGAAGAGGAAGTCTCAACATGTGAGTGATTCTGATGCAATCAAAACTTGAAACCACTGAGTTACAGAGAACCTAAGAAAGCTTCAAGGAGGTGACCTAGGGTGGCCATGAAGGGCAGCAGCTTGGTGACCATAAGCAAGTTGTGAAACTCTCTGTATCTCAGGTTCCTCGTTCCCAAATTAGAGACAATTCGCCCTCACAAGAATATGGTGGGAGGTGAAATATGGTTCATGTTTAAATTTATTTATTTATTTTTTATTTTTTTTGCGGCACCGGGGATTGAACTCACGACCTTGCGCTTGCCGGGCAGCCGCTTAGACCGCTGAGCTAGATCCCCAGCCCTGTTTTTGAGACAGGGTCTCACTATGCCGTTCAGGCTGGCCTTGAGCTCACTTTGTAGCCCAGGCTGGTCTCGAACTCACAATGATCCGCCTGTCTCAGCCTCCCGAGTACTGGGATTACAGGCGTGAGCCACCACGCCCGGCTTAATGTTTAAATTTAAAAATAACTTATTGCAGTGAAAGACACACTGCCAAAAACTATGGGATAAGTGCGTTTGCAGTGCGGGGAACGCTTCACATGTTTTTAGGAGAAGCAAGCACAATATGTCTCTTCTTGTAATAAAGGTTTTAATCTAACCACTCACCGTAGCTTTTGATTGACTCTCATTGATCAAATGTGTACGGCAATTTCTGTCAAATAAAAACACTATGGTATATCCTCAGCCACCCTGTTCATTGGATTTGCCACCATGTGACTTATGGCTCTTTTTCAAAGTCAAAATGACCAAGGTGAACATTTTGGGTTGGTTTTTTTTTTTTTTTTTTTTCGTACCGAGATTCAAACTCACAACCTCATGCTTACCAGGCAGGCACTTATGCCACTGAGCTAAATCCCAAGGCCCAAGGTGAACATTCTGAATTGATTCAGGACCTTGAGGCAGCCCTGACAATACAAAAAAGACACTCATGAAAGAGGACTTCCAGAGCTGCTTCAGAAAGTGACAAGAAAATGGGATACATGTGTTGAAGGCAGGATGTTTCCGGGGGGATCAATGGCCATGTGTCTTTTACTTCAATAATTTTGAAAGGTTTATACATTCACCATATTTTTCAGCCACACCTCATAAAATTTTGTTATAAATTGTAACGATGTGTCTGTAGATTGTGTGCGCACATGTGTCACAACCTCTGACATATAGTAAACACTTAATAAATGCCTGTTAGGCTTTTGTTTGGTGTCTTTGTTTTCTGAAAAGCAGCAGGATAGCAGTCTTTCCGCCAAACCAGGGCTTCATTTTTCCTTCTAGCCAGCTCCCTGATCCTCCTCCTGAGATCCTGTTAGTGTTACACTTAAATATGCCATCTACTCCAATTCTACCCTAAACACACTTCCTTAGTGACCATTTCTTTTGCATCATGTCTTACTGGAGTCTCCAACTGGGAGTTTCCTGGATGACTGTTCCAAGGATCTCATTCATTCACTGATTCAGAGAATTACTATTGGAAATACCTCTCCGCCTCTTGCTAATTTCAATGGATCAGTTCAATGAATGTCCCTAGAACTGCCAACGCTTTCCCATCTAGCTCTGAAGATCTGCTTGTAGTAGATGCTTCTGTGCCCTGCCCAGATGGCCTCTATCAGGTTGGTAGTGAAGAGGCATTAAAAATTGTAAAGCCTGCCAAAGATGCCCGCCAGGACCAGGTGGACATGAACGTACCCGGACAAGCCTAATAACAGGACATTCCTTCCTTTGTGTAAGCTTGTCTAACAGATGGCCTTAAAATGTAACTTAAAGTGTAACCCCTATCTTTATTGCCTTTGTACAGCTGATGACCTTGCAACGTCACTTAAAATGTAACAGGATATTTCTTTCTTTGTATAACTGATGGCCTTGTGATATAATCTGAAATGTTTAAACTCCCTTGGCAACCCAAGATATCACCCAACCCTCCAATCATAATGCGCCAGATCTACTTTTGTACCTCCCTGCTTGCTTTCCTCATAAAAGCCCTGGGACCCTACCAGGCAGGTCTGACTCCTTAGAAGAGAAATTCCAGTCAAGTCACTGGTGTAATAAACTGCCTCCTTACCCTCCTTGGTGCCATTTCTTCCTGTGTTTGGTCTGTTTCCTATAACTCTAGGTCCATCACACAGCTGTTGAGAGTGTTGGCTGCCGTAGGCTTACAGGCCTGCCTTCTCCCTTGTCCTTGGCCCATGGGAGGTGCCTGGCCCAGCAAAGGTTACTCTATTCTGAAGGGTAGCCCACAGCTGGTAGCTGACATGGAGTACAAAAACCCATACCCCACAGCTGCTCCATGGCTGACCACCCTCAAAATGCCAGTCAACTTCAGCAGCTGCTGAAAGACACTGGCCAACAAGTATTCTGAGAAGTACCTTCACATGCTCAGTGTCAACCCGCATTTGCATAAAACAGCCAATTTAGGAGCCAGAGACGGGATGGGACAGTGACCCTGTGACTGGACACCAAGCACTTTTAGAAAGTGAGGAGGATCTGACAGTTACAGATGACCACAAGTGCATGACCACGGAGAGCTGGGAAGGAGACAGGCTTCAGTGTGGGCACAAGGGTGAGGAGAAGGGGCATGGTGGACCCTGTGGGTGGAGGGTGACAAACTGCACCAAAGATGAGAGCATAGGCTGTAGTTTGCAGGCAGGTACCCAAGCAGGTGCACTGGGGCTCAGGCAGGCAGCCTTGGAATGAAGGAACAAGTGGCAGGGATGTGTGGCCAGGATCCTACTCTTGAACAGCATGGGGCAGAAATGTCCAGCCATCTCAAGGTGTGTTATGTTAGCAGACAGATTCTGTCTCTTAACTTTGATTCTCCCTTTTCTTAAAGTCATTCCAATAAGAGTGATTTCTGTTGGGGGCGGGGAACTCATCCCTTTTCCTTAAACCAGAACAATTTTGGCTATAGTGAGATGTTTCTAACACAAGTTTCAATACCAAATGTGGAGTTTTCAGATTCAGAGGTTCCCATGGCTTACCCCCTTAGGCTCAATAATTCACTAGAACTTTTTACAGAACTCAAGAAGGTGCCAAAGTTCTTATTCTAAAAGGACAAAACTATAACAATTTATAGATCTTAACTGGCTTTATTTTTGATTCTGGAATCAGGCAACATTTCATTCCATAATAGGAGTGTTTTGATGGGCTAACCAGAAGGGAATTAGTTTAATAGAGAAGAACTAAAAAGAACAGAAACTAAGAACAAAATGTGGACTGGTCATTGCAAAGTTATTTCCCTTGTAAAGCATGGGACAAGGAGGCAGACAATAGAAAAACAACTGATTGATTAACATTGGGTTACTCTGGGTTGCCTTTTTTTGTGTAAGAATTAAGGCAAAGTAAGCTTCATTATCATGTCAATTGAAACCGGCCTGTTCAGGATATTCAGTGTTATCATCTCTCTCCTGATTTCTCAGAAAGTCAGATAACATCTGGTTTCCATTTAGTGATTTTTAACTCTAGTGTGGTACAGGAGCTTCATCCAAAACAATGTCCTATACAATAAATTCTACTTAATCTTACTAGTTTATTATAAAGGATCCAAATAAACACCCAGCTAAGGAGGTGCATAAGAAGGATCCAAGTACAAAAGCCTCTGGCCTGTGGAGTTGGACCACCACCTTCCTGTTCACCATCTCCAAAGCTCTCCAAATACTGTGGGACAGGGATCTGTGGTAGTTTCATTTTTATGTAGGCATGATTCTTTCAATCCCTGGTTATTGTGTCAATCAGCTTTCTGTTGCTGTGGCAAAGATAATCGGCTGTCTCACGGTTTTAGAGGTTCAGTCCATGGTTAGTTGGCTCCTTGTTTGGCGGGACTGTGGGGAGGCAAGAACATTATGGTAGAAGCATATGGCAGAGGAGGTCTGTTCACCTCACAGCCACTAGACAGAGAGAGAGAGAAGGGGTCAGGGTCCCAAGGCCGCACCCCCAATTACCTAACTTCCTCTCTGTGGGCCCTCCCTCTTGGAAGGCAGCTATACTCACCACTAACCATCAATATCACACTTGCTGTACCTCTTTTTTTGTATTTTATGCTTTTATGTGATTTTTAAAAAATGCCAAACAATCTTTAAAAGTATTAGTATGTTTCTCAGTCATCTGTTCCATCACTGTGAGACAATTTTTTTCTTTTTCTATACTTTTTTGTTTTATGAAAAAATAAAACTAAATTTTATAACACAATAATAAGAGAAGAGCAAGAGTTGATATGCTGTAAATTGTTATCATCGAAGTAGTTATCTTCAAAATACTCAGAAAACAAGACATAGACAAAAAAGTTTCTCTCTTACAAGAAAGAAACAAATAATAGCACAAAACTTTCTTTTCAATGAACTAAGAGAAACTGGTAGTATAAATGAAACAAATTAGCGTATTGCCTGCCTCTTAAGGTCCCATCCCCTTCCAATAGTGAAGAGGCTGATGACCAGGCATTCAAATTATGGCCTTTGGGGGACGTTTAAGATCCAAACCTTAACAGTCATGGAACCCAGTCTACAGCCCCTCTTTCTCCTTAGAAGTTAGGCAGCAGGACTGAAAGTTTGAACTCTCTAATTCTGTGGAGTTTTTGATGGCCTGACTCATCCTGAAGCTATCAAGGAGTCATTTTATTGGCATACAAGTGACAATAACTTCCAAGGGTTTTAGAGCTCCATGCCAGGAACAGGGACAAATGTCCAATATAGTCATCTATGGATCCAGGATATCCTCCCCATATTGAAATCTGCAGATGCTCATTTCCATATTTAAAATGGCACTCAGCCAGGCATAGTAGTGCAGGCCTATAATCCCCACACTCAAGAGGCTGAGGCAGGAGGATTGCTTTGAGTTTGAGGCCAGCCTGGGCTGCATAGTGAGTTCAAGAGGAACCTGAACTACATAGTGAGACCCTGTCTCAAAAAAACAAAAAGGAAAGGGCACAGTGTTTGCATGCAATCTACACACATTCTCCAATACTTTAAATCATCGCCAGATTACCTCCAATACCTAAGACAGTATAATGCTATGTAAACAGTTGTTATCCTGGACTGTTTAAGGAAAATGACAAGAAAAAAATCTGTACCTGCTCAGTAAGATGCGATTTTTGTATTTGAGTATTTTCAATCCACAGTTGGATGAATCAGCAGATGTGCAATTTGCAGATGCAAAGCCCCAGTCTCTTTGCCCAGCTTCTCCCTTGCCCTATTCTGCTTCACCTATACACTTAAAATTTTTACCTGAATCTAGACACAGAGATACATGCCTGTAATTCCAACGATTTAGAAGGCTAAGTCAGGAAGGTCAAAAATTGAAGGCAAATCTGGACAATTTATTGAGACACTGTCTCAAAATAAAAACGAAAAGACCAGGGGTGTAGTGTAGTGCAAAGAGCCTGAGTTCAATCTCCAATACCACACAAAAAAATTTTTTTGGTACTCGAGAGCTGTCCCTCTATAGAAGACCTGCACACAAGCTCTATCTTCAGCTCTACCTCTAAGTGGCCCAACCTAAAACACATCCAGAGCTTTCCCTACAGGGGCTCATGTGCCCTTTACATTGCCCCTCTGAGAGTTTTTTGAGATTTAACCCACAGCTAATTTACCTTTGCCTTCCTGTGACACCTAGCATGATGACCTCGCACATATAAGATTCTCATTAAATTTTCTGGAATGAGTAGCATATTTTGAAATCATTTGCACAGTGAAGCAAGGTTAAATTACTGATTTCTCTTCTCAGATTCCCACTGTGTCTTCCTTTTCCCCCCATGCCTGGCACAGGGACAGGTCAGTTCCTTACTGGGAGAACGAGGGCCTGGGACCTCCGGATCCCAAGACCAGGCGCCATGGAACCAGGTGGGCACCGGCTGATCCTGCCCGTTGCGGCACAGAAGCTGGGCAGTGCCTCGAGCATTTTCGTTCTTTCTAACTTCTTGGTCTGATCAAGTTAAACACTCCCTGTGAGTGAATAAATGTGGAAAAGATAAAACAAATATATTTTTTCTGATCGGATTTGTTCATTCCTTGTGTGGGTTCAGACGTGGGAGAGCCAGAATGTTTTGATTAAATCAGGGTTACCATCAAATAATTTGCTTGTTTACGAATGGGCTGTCGGCTTCTGTGTCATTATCTACCAGAGTGAGAATTCTTGGTATTGTTGAAAGGACGGCTTTCGATGGGAAAACGGCAAGGATCCTTAACCTACTGTTCTCGCCACGTTGCCACGTGCAGAAAACTAACTCAAGAGCAACACAAGCACAGCCCTGCGGAATCTCAGAATGGAGGAAAGTGAGAGGCAGGTGACACTCTCTCTCTCTCTGTCCCTTTTCAGAGTCCTGCGATGTGTTTCTGATAACAAACTTTCCGCTCTCCTTTCTTTTCATCTATTATGCGTGGACCTCACCAGGGTGCTCCAATGGCTTGGTTTCCTGATTGAAAGAAAGAAGGTGTTGCTTCCTGTGACCGCCACAGCATGGGAACCTTGGTTCTTCCCAACCTAAAAGGTTCCAGAGATCACATGGGAGGTCCCTGAATCAACCGGACCTGGAGGTCGGGCTAAGGGCTGGGATTATACTATAATGCCAAGTGGGATGAGCCACAATAGCCACTGCGCGCATTCATTACGCCTTAAATGTACGCTGCCATGCTCTGAGTGCTCTGTACTGATATCTTTAACCTATCCCTTGTTGAAAGCCCCTCATATACTAATCATGCTCAACTAACTGAAACACAGCAAGGTTAAATCATGTGTCCAGATCTACCCAGCTGGTTTCCATTCTGTGTGAAGTACCTTCAGTGGCTATACTCTTAACCTAGGCTTTTCAGCTCTTGCTGACGGGTGCTACGAGTGTTTGCTTTGTAAAACAGGTGCACCCAATTATGGATGTCGCCAAAAGTATATTCATTCTCCCCTGGGCAAATATTCTGGGAGCCATAGGACAAGAACCTCATCTAGTCTACAGTACACATCTGTTCTGTTCTGTTCTGTTCTGTTCTGTTCTGTTCTGTTCTGTTCTGTTCTGTTCATTTGCCTCACCAGCATCTTCCTCTTCTTTTTGGTCATTTCCTGATGGAAAGTGTTTTTGTTTTCTATAGTTACCATAGCATCACCATAAACTTAGTGGCTTAAAACAACACATATCTGTTATCTTCCACGTCAGGAGATCAGAAATCTAAAGTGGTCTCACTGGGTTAAAATCCACATGTCCACTGGTCTGCGTTCCTTGGAGAGTCCTGGTGAAGACCTGTTCTCTTGCCTTTCCTAGCTGTGAGGGGCCATGCTCATTCCCGGCCCTTTCTCCATCTTGAAGGTCAGCAATGTCGCAAGTCCTCACTCCTTTCTCACTAGCTAGTCCTCCTCTGCCTGCCTCTTCCACTCATCACATTGGGCCTGCCTGGATAACCTGGGATAATTGCCCATCTTAAGGTCAACTGATTGACAACCTTGATTCCCCTTTGCATTATGTATCAGGGTTCACTAGGAGCAGATTTAATATAAAAATGTATGTAAATGCGGTCATGTAAAGGATTTACTAGGTAGACTTGCAGTGGCTGCCTGTGGAATCAGGGGTAGAAGAATCCAAGATGGCCATCTGTGCACAGGAAAGCCGGAAGATCCAGTCGAAGGTCAAAGCCCTGGAGCTCACTGCAGAGCTCAGTGCAAGTCCATGCCATTAAACCAAAGGGTCTATGCTGGAATTCTCAAGAGTTTGCACTGGAAACCTGAAGGAACTGGAAATGAATGTCTAAAGGCAAATGGCAAAGATGAGCTTCTCCAAAGAAGCAAAAGGGAAGACTTCTTATTCTTTCCCTTTTTATTCTTCCCAGGCTACAAGCCTCTTGGTTGGTGCCACCCACATCTGGGGTGGGTCTTCCCTCCTCAGTTTGGGGCCTACATGTCCATCATCCACAGACCCACTCAAATGCTTTAGAAATCTCTAGGTGATTCTTACTCACGTCAAGTTGACATATCACAATTAACCACCACACCACATAACATCCACATAACTTCTAGGGGTTAGGATTTAGACCTCTTTGAGATGGCTGTGGAGACATTATTCTGGTCCCGCAGGAAGCCTCCGTTTCCACTCTCAGACCATAGATTCAGGATCAGAATGCCCAACTCAAAAACCCTGGCTCACAGGATGGGCTTGGGAGTCCCACTAGAATTCTCAGGGAAGATGGGCTCCCTTCTGATGAGCGGGGCTTATCACAGCCCATGGCTCTGCAGGGGCAGGAGTGGGGCCTCTCCTTAGCTGATCAGAGCCTTTTCTGCACCTCCTGCCAATTCTGTGAGTACTCTCCAGGTTCTCAAGACAGTAGCTGTGATGTCTACCTTTGCCCAAACATGGAGCATCTTGTTCCTAAAAACGAGGCCTCTTCCCTCCTGATGCTTCTTCAGGACAATATCATGGGGTGCTTAAAAGTCTCTAAAAGACAGACAACTAAGACCAATATCTCCTTTATGATGCCCAAAATAAATCTCTTCTGGCAAGTTTGAGATCAGCAAGGAAATTAGAATCTGGCTAGGTGTTTACATATTCCGTAGTGATCACAAAAGCCTTCTTTCAAACATTCTCTTCAAACCATACAACTCAAAATAATTAAGTCTCCTTGAGAGGCAAATTACAGTACTGTCAAAATGATCCACTCATACGTGATGACCTGAATGAGAGATGACAAATGTCCAGGCTACTGCCACGTTTTAAAATATTAGCATGAGAAGAATGGCCTTGGGGGCCCACATTGTCACCAAGAAGGTTGGCTGAGGACATCACAGCACTGAGATAAGTCTAGGAAGGCAGAGGCACACATCCTACTGGGCATTTCTCACACATCCCAGTCCCCTTTGGCACACCTTCCTGTGGCTCCATAGTCTTCATGGCCCAGCTGCTAACTGGGAACAACAGCAGGATCATGCCAGGGGCATCTCCCCGCTGTGCAGATAAGTGGGTCTTTCCTCATCCTCCTTCGATGCACCATGCTGGGTGAGGAGAGGAAGTGTGGGCTGCTGGGAGCTACAAGCATCATCCAATTGGGCATCACACTCAATATGTGGATGGAGGCAGAAGCCAAAAACAGGCGTTTCAGTTCATCCTCAAGGATGAGACAGAAGTGAGCTGAAATCCAACAGAAAGGTCTGCACCTTGGATTTCCTGGGACCTTCCTCTCTCGTGGCAGTGTAGTAAGGAATGGTGACTAAGTACACTGTTCCAAATCAGTCCCAACTGGGTTAGCATCCCACTCCTCTGCTTTCAAGCTCTGTGAGTGTGAGTGAATTATGTAACCTCTCTGAACCTTTGTTCCCAACTGGAATGTGAATAATATTGACAATTTGATTCGTAGGGTCATGGAAGTTTTACTTGAACTAAAGCAAAAAAGTGCTTTTCATACTAGTCCTAGCTTAATAGCTGAAACATTATATTATGTGGATGCTGAGCTTCTCTGCACATTACAAATATAACCTTAAGAAGAACACACCCAAACAGATTCGATTTTTAATTCTGATTAAAAAACTTCATACCAGCTTCTG
>RJWT010030108.1:0-14740 GCA_004365215.1 Cuniculus paca | reverse complement strand
GCTTAGACTGCTGAGCTAGATCCCCAGCCCAGTTTTTGAGACAGGGTCTCACTATGCCGTTCAGGCTGGCCTTGAGCTCACTTTGTAGCCCAGGCTGGTCTCGAACTCACAATGATCCACCTGTCTCAGCCTCCCGAGTGCTGGGATTACAGGCATGAGCCACCACACCCAGCTTGAAATGATTTTTCTTACTCTTTCAATGCAACCATTCTGAGTTTCACTCTTGCCTGAAATACCTTATCTCATAACTGGCTCTGAAGTTATCATAAACATCTTTTGGTCTGTGTATTGATATATTACCTTTTTCTTATTAACATGCTATATTTCCTTTGGTTCTCTTCCTTCCTCCCTCAGCTGTCTTGTCTTCCTTGAGTCTAGTAGAATACCTGTCCTGTGAATGTCTCATGTTATCCTCAGGCTAAAAAGAGCTGCCTGTGGTTCTTGTCATCTTCCTGAGTGAGTGTCCCCACCTCCTATTCTCCATCTGCTCCTGGTTCACACAGTTGGGTTAGCTCTTGGCTCTGCATCAGCTTTCAATTGTGGTCATTCTCCACAAGCTGCAGATTGACCTCCCTTGCTAAGATTCTCAATTTCTGTTGAGTTCCAGAACCTGTTGGTTGGCAAGTTTTGTTTTATTTTTTTAAATTCAATTAGAAATCTATTCATGACTCAGGTGTTTTGATTTTTAGGAGTGGTACCTAATGTGCAAAGTTATGTTTGAGTCTCTTTTGAATGTTTTTTTTGTTTTGTTGGGGGGGTTGGGTGTGTTTTTTTTGGTACTGGGAATGGAACTCATGACCTCACTCTTGCCTGTCAGGTGCCGTGCTGCCGAACCGTATCCCTGGCCCTTTATGTTTATGCTTATGCTTTTTATCACATGGTTATTAATTTATTTTCTGAAATGTTCTTAACATATTCCTTGAATATACCTAGGCAGAAGGTCCCACCTACAGTAAAAATCTATTTATATGACTGTCTAAAAATGAACTAGTGCAGGAAGAAAGTCTTATTCGTCTTGGATTATGAGTACTTATTCACTTTTGTTGGGTTGCTTTGAAAGATACATAGCCTAATTACAGAGGTTTTGATGACCTTTTTGTCTCTGTCTTTTTAAAATCAGTATAAGCAGTCAATCACTCAGAACATGAGTTTGCAATCAATGTTGGATTCAAATTCTGTATATCTTTTGACAGGGTTACATAATCTCCTAAATCTCAGTTTTCTCATCTGTAAAATGAGGCTGTGCTAATAATACCTCATAGTTATTGGAAAGATTATATCAGATAAAGCAAATGTAGTACATAGGTAGCATCTGTCACTCAAAAACTGTTAACTTGTATTTCCAACAGGTTTCTGGAGATGTCAACACTGAGGGTCTGGAGACCATATGTGTAGTAAGGGTTTAGCTTGGTATAGGGACTATTCCAAGAAAGTGCTTCATATTTTAAAAATCACTAGCTTGTTATTAAAATAAACACAATACGTTGTTACAATTCAAGCCTTTTGCTTATTAGCCATTATGGGTAAACAAATGGCAATCACAGTTATAATTTATTTTCATCTAATTGGTTGATTATATCTAATGCCTAATGCAGGTTTAATAACCTTTCTTTAACCTGCTTAGGGCTGTTAAGTGCGGTGGTGTATCCCTGTAATCCTAGCACTCAGGAGTCCAAAGCAGGAAGATCGTCGCATGTTTGAGGCCAGCCTGGGCTACATATAGTCAATTCAAGGCCAGCCTAAACTAGAAAGTGAGACCCTGTCTCAAAAAATAAAAATAAATGCTAAAGACTAAAAGTATTTTTGAGTTTTTGGTAGGATTTTGGAATATGTACATATGTTTAGAGAGATATTTTAGGGATGGGACCCAGTTCTAAACATAAAATTCTCGGGCCAGGGATTTAGCTCAGTAGTGTAAGCACCTGCCTGGCAAGCACAAGGTCATGAGTTTGATCGTCCGTACCAAAAAAATAAAGTAAAATTCTTTTAGGTATCATATATAGTATACATATAACTTGAAGTTTAATTTTATACAATATGTTTAGTGTGCCTGCATGTTGCCTGTCACATGAGGTCATGTGTGGAGCTTTCCATTTATGGCATCGATCAGTGCTCAAAAAGTTTTGGGTTTCGGGCACTTCAAACCAGATTTTTGGATTAAAGATGTTCAACATACATATTCATTTGAGACAAGAGGCTAATTAAAACAATTCCAGAAGCTGAGTACCCCATACAAACATTTGTTTTATTACTTTTCACATCTAGAAAGTTAGTCTGGTTGTATTTAAAATCGATGAGAACACTGTCCACCAGTTTAAAGAAAATCTTAGTATTAAAAGTGTAGGCATCTGAACACAAAAGAACATATGCTGTATAATACTATTTATAAAAATAAATTATGACAGTAAACATAACTAGTTGAATAATATGGGGAACAGCTGGGTATAAAGTGCATAAAGAATATAGAAAAACTTCTAGAGATGTTTGAAATGTTTAGAATCCTGACCGTGCTAGTAGTATCTGTCAGAACTCATTGTGTACTTTAAATGAATGCAGGATATTATATGTGAATTATGCATTAATTTGATTTATTTTTTAATTTTTTTTAATGTTTTTCCCAACACCGGGGATCAAATTCATGACCTCGCACTTGCCAGGCAGGTGCTTACGCCACTGAGCTAAATCCCCAACCCTTAATAAGTTGATTTTTAAGTAAGGCATTTTAATGATGAAAATGTAGTGTTTGATGATTGTTAATGAACACTAGGTACTAAATTTATAGTTATATATTTGGCCAAATTTAGATTTGTATCTGCTCATTTAGAATAATATCCTTATTTTCATGGAAATCAAAATATTAGTAATATCAGGTCTGCAAAATACAGCCTTGAACCTGAACATAAGTGAGAAATGCCTGTCAGTGGCTAAATAGCACAGAGAATTCATGTTTTTAATTCAAAGGAGTGCCTAATAGTCCCTGTGAGAGTATATTTAATACAGTTTTACGTAAAATATTGATTCCTTTTGTCTTTTTATTTTTGCAACTTGATAATGTATAAAAAGTAGGAAATTTGCTGGGTGCGGTTGGCACATGCCTGTTATCCCAGTACACAGGAGGCCGAGGCAGGAGGATTACTTTGAGTTCAAGGCTAGCCTGGGCTACAAAGTGAGAGACCCTGTCTCAAAACAACACCACCAAAGTAGGAAATTGGAAGATGAATACAACCTCTGAAGAAGATTTTAAAAACTATAAAACTAGACCTAAGGGCTAAATATTTAATAACCAGAGCATTTTGGATCAAGGAATGTCAACTTAGTACACTATAATAGGCTCTGTAGTATTTCTACATTCACAAAAATTATGTTAAATGAACTTGATTTATCAAAAATATTATATTGTACTCCATATGTGATAGTGTGTAATTTTATACAGAAATCGTACATAGAAACATCAGCATATAAAGGAATCTAAAAACGTGTATGTGTGAGTTTGTGCACGCAATTAAACTTGTACACATGTATAGAACCTTACAGGCACTCACAGATGTGTAATTCTTTGCTTTTGTAGACTTTTTTTTTTAGTGTGAATTTTTTATTCTGAAGTAGCAGATATACCCCCTTCTTCCAGCCCTTTTTTTATTTTTCGGACAGAGTCTCACTAAGTTGTCTGTGCTGGGCTCACTGCCTGCCTCTGCGTCTGCTTACCAGGCTGCTGAGGTTATAGGTGTGCATCATCAACCCTGGCTGCAGACTCATTTTAAATAAAAGCGTAATAACTTTTCAGCAGGCCTGATCACCAATTCTTCAGCCATCTTCCCTGCACAAACATGAATGTGGCCATCTTTCCCAGAATTGTGGAACAAATTCTATTCCTCTAAAGAACACTAGCTATTACAGATTTTGGTACCAGAAAAATGGGGTTGTTGCTACGAGAGAACCTGATCTGATTTTGAAGGCTTTGGAACTGGATTATGGGAGGCTTTTGGAAAGGTTTGGAGATGTGAGTTAAAGAAGCCCTAGAATGTTGTAAATAAAGCTTGATGGGTAGTTCTGGTCAGAATTCGGAACAAGAAGATTTTCTGACAGTAAAGCAACCAAGCTCAGGAGATTTCAGTTGGGAACAGGACTTAATTGGCAGTTGGAACAGAGGGCATATGTGTTACATTTTGGCAGAAAGTTTGTTTACATTTGCCATGTTCTGAGATTTTGCAGGAGAGTGAGATTAAGAGTGATGAATTAATTAATCTGGTGGAAGAAATTTCAAGGCAGTCCAGCATTCAGGTTATAGCATGAGTGCTGCTGAATGCTTTTAGCCGTATTTATTGTGAGAATCAGAGGCAACAGGGAAAACAGAAAAATTTGAAAGACTTAAATTTGTCCCAGAAGGAACCATGTGTAAAGTTGGAGCCAAAGGAGTTGTGGCTGCTAAAGACATTAGTACAATTACAAATAAGCCAAGTACTTTGTACAAGGATAAGAAGAAAGATACCTTGAGGATGCCTCAGGAATCCCTTCAATTGTAGGCAGAAATAAAACTCTGCTCCTTTATGTTGTGGGTGTCGGGTATTGCATCCCATAGACAGAAAAGCTGATTGATAACTAGACATTTTTCTTAAATAGTATAATATTGCTCTGTATTCTTGATTATGCTTTGTATTGTCAGATCCTTGTTAAATTTTGCTAATCTGAAGGTTTGATTTTTCAATTACTATACTGTTCTTTGAGCACATTCTTATGTTTACCCTCTGGTGTGGGCCTGTTTATGTGTATAAATGTATGTCCTTCCATTATGATAATTTTTCTTGAATTACCTCATTTATATCCCTTCTATTTACTCTGTCTTTAAAACATCGTAGTGTTTCTTGGCTAAATTATTCTTAATAACAGGGATAGGAAACTTTTTAAATTTATTTTAAAGGGAATAAAACCAAACAAAACAAAACATAATAAAGCTAATCAGAACAGAACAATGAAAGTGATACAGAACTTCATGACAAATTAGGAAATCAACAATGGGTACCATAATGTCTCTTGTTTTCTTCAAAATAGCTGTCCATACCATCAGACATAATAAAATCAAAACAAAACAGAATAAAAACAATCAAAACAAAAGAATGAAAGTGTTACAGGATTTCAAAACCAGATAATAGGAAATGAACAATGGCTACCATAGTAGATCTGTTATCTTCAGAATATCTGCTCATATCATCAGACACAGTAAAATCAAACAATAAGACAATAAAAACAAACCTAACAAAACTATAAAAACAATACAGGAATTCAAAACAAGATAATCGGAAATTAACAGTGGTTACCACCTTCCCTTTTTAGACATTTCCTCCCTTATCACTTTCATAATATCTGTTGTACATTTGGGATCCCACCAACTCCTTCAGTTTTTTATGGTAGGAGATAACACAATATTCACCCATAGGAGTCCAAACCATTTCACCCATGAGCATGATCTAAAGTTGCATCCATTTACCTTCAAAAGCCTTGAAATTAGCCTTTATAGCTGGGTAGCTTTCCATTGTATGAAAATACCATATCTTTCTTATTCATTCTATAGTTGATGGGCAAGTTACCCTGCTTTTTTTCTGGTTTCCTGTTGCATGGAGCAATTGTTTTCTCTCCTTTGACTTTTGGTCTGTGAATTCCCTTTCAAGTTAAATGTGTTTTTTGTATACAGCATATTTTAAAAAACATATTGATAGTTTTAAAATACACATTTTCATCTCTGCATGCTTGTTTTGTTTAGTTTGGTTCGATTATGTCTGTTTACCATAGTCATCTTTCGTGGATGTTTTTCCTCAGGAGGCAGGTGGACCTTGACTGAGTGCTCATATTTATGCATATTTGGCACTAACAACTACAGAATGGTGATCTGTAAAGTGTTTTCAGTTGGGTGAATCAGAGTGCCCAGAGAACAATCATTGATCCTCCTGTCTGGAACGTCACAAGCCTTCTGAGAACCTATTGGTGAAGCAAATGGAGGTCTCAGTCTTTAGTATTCAAATTACTTAAGTTTTCAGGATGATTCCTCTACCATCAACTCTACCTATTGCTTCTCAATTCACAGTCTCCCCATTTTATCCTAGAGAACAATATTTCCCACAGTGAGGAAGGGGTAAGTAACATTTAGGACAGGATGGAGAGGGTGGGAGGAAAACCTGACTGCTGCTTAAACCATTTGTCAACTAATCAATCCACTTATCAATTGCACTTCTGTATCACACACTGTATCACAACTATATCAGTTCCACTTCTAAGGGCTACCTGGTGCCATCTTGGCCTGTTTAATAAGCAGATGGGTTTGCCTCTTCCCTGGAAGTATTTGGCCAAGGGAAAATCATATTATCATAAGTTAATATATTTTAATGCTTTTATTTTGTAATCCAAAAAAGATATACATATAAGATAGATATTCAAGATAGATAGTCATTTCCTAACAAAGTTTTAGATGGAAGAAGCATTTAAAAAAGTATATAACCATGCTGTCTCTGCCTTACCCAACTAAATTTATTTTTTGCTATTTAGCTGAATGTTTCATCATAATTCTTGTTTCAGTTTTAACTTGTCTTTTAAGGGTATGTTTAAGATTCATGAGATATTTGTATTTATTTCACTATTTGATCAGCTTCTTTGACTTTGTAAATAACATACATCTGTATCTTTATGATAAAATGGGTTTTGTATGTTGGTTGCTGGAAATATTTCTGACATCTTATTAACTTAGATAGTGTGTATATGTTCTATTTTCTGTTTATCAACAGAAAATATCTGGTAACTTGGGAGGTTTCCTTTAAACACTTCCAAATAACTTTGGCCTCAAATCAAAACTAATTCTTGGTTTTAGAGAAAGTAAAGTAACATTCCATATGCTATTTTTATATATTTTTTCATCATTTTGTGTTTTTAGACTCAATTTTTTTATGATTATCTGTTTGGTGAAAAACGAAGGATGATATTAAGGGTTTTGTTCATTTTTTAAATCAAGATGTTAGAATTATATATTTTGAAATTTGTCTGAATGCAACTGGGCACAGCACTAAACAGCTTTTTAAAATATGAACACCACAATCTGGAATCATTGGAGAAAAGATACGCTTTCTAGAAAGTGGTAATTATGTACGACAGCAGCAATTCAAAACATATTATCCTCGTGTTTCTATTTTGTTTGTTAACTGCAGTACCACTTTGGAGAAAATGAATTTTCATCTTGTTAAATTCTAGAGAATTTAGGCTTATATAGTTTCAGGTGTGTTCACTAAGATTTGAACAACTATTCAACAGTGTAGGCAGATAATAAATATGGGAAAAGAGGAGAAGAAAATTCACCTATAGAAGTCAGGGGGAGATGTACTCTGCAATCT
This sequence comes from Cuniculus paca, assembly GCA_004365215.1. Classification (NCBI taxonomy): domain Eukaryota; kingdom Metazoa; phylum Chordata; class Mammalia; order Rodentia; family Cuniculidae; genus Cuniculus; species Cuniculus paca. Next base: position 7,367 of record RJWT010030108.1, on the reverse strand, counting down.
AGAGGTCTATATTTGTCACAGGATCTATTACTTTCAATGCAAATATATTTACTTGCCTGTCTGTTGAATTCACATAGTAGTGCACAGTGGAAAGACCATTTGCTTGCTTCTCCTTCCTACCTTGCACTCATGGTAGCCCCACTCTTTTTAACTGTGCAACATAAACTTATTCAGGGGCGTCCAGCAGAAAAATTCACGAAGAACTCCATGCTTTTAGTTGACTATGAAGTATACCAATATTGAGGTGCTCCTGGACAGCCAGTGTTACCAGTTACCTAGACTCTTCCATACCTCCTTAGTGGCTATCTTTTCTGCTTTCCTTGTTTGATAACTCATTCTGTCATTCTCTGTAAGAGCCCAAGCTAATAGAGAAGGAGGACTGCTATTCATTGAGTTTACTATATATTTAACTTTGACTTGGTTTTTGTTTTTTGGTTGTTTTTTTTTTTTTTTTTTGCAGCACCAGGGATTGAACTCATGACCTCGCGCTTGCCAGGCAGGCGCTTAGGCCACTGAGCTAGATCCCCAGCCCTTGTTTTTTTTGAGACAGGGTCTCATTATGCCGTTCAGGCTGGCCTGGAGCTCACTTTGTAGCCCAGGCTGGTCTCGAACTCACAACAATCCTCCTGTCTCGGCCTCCTGAGTTCTGGGATTACAGGCGTGAGCCACTACGCCCGGTGTGACTTGTTCTGATCTAATCCTCACAACGTGGAATAAATTGATGTCATTCTTTTTTTTTTTTTAATTTAGATGCAGAACCTGCAGAATAATTTTCCCAAAACCCCAAATCACTCAGCTAGGAAATAACAGATCTAGAATTTAAATTCGCGTTGGTCTGATACCATAGCCTAAGGTTTCTGTTAATCCCACAGGACCCACCCTTGGTTATTCCTGACCAAAGCCTATTTCAAGACTGTAGCAGACCATGGCTTTTGCATGTGGCCATAGCAGTAATTTAGAGATCTTGCTAAGCAATGGCCTTATTTTTTATGTGAGGGAAATACTAGATTCACTTAGTTTCATGAATCAGTTTACAGAAATGTAAATTTTCTATATAAGTGAAAGATTACACACATTTTTATAGTCACTTAAAAATAATGTAAAGGCAAACTTTAAAAAAATTCAGCCTTTCATGTCTGTACTCCAGCCCCCAACTCAGTACCTGCCGTTAAACCCAGGGTCTTTGCATTGAACTATATCCCCAGTACTTTTTTATTTTTGAGACAGGATCTCACTAAGTTGCCCAGGCTATGCTCAAACATGTGATCCTCCTTCCTCGGCCTCCCGGAGTGCTGGGATTACAGGAATGTGCCACTACACCAAACTTTGATCTGCTCTTATGTTAGTGTTTCCCATTAGGGTTACCAAGGAGCCGAGAACTTCACTATTGGCTCCCTATTACTGAACACAGTTTCTGGCGAATTTGTTAAATACTTGGTGAATAAATAATCTGACAGCAGTAAACTTAAGGATGGATTTTTTTTTCTTCCCCTGTATCTTACATCTGGCATTTCCCCTCAGGACTTTTTTTTTTTCCCCATGTAGTAGACACATCTATTCCCCATTTTTCTCAAAGATTTTCTATCCTCTTTCTTTACTTCTGATCCTACAGAGTACAGTGTGCCTTTCAGATCAGCTCAAGGAAGTGGGGAAGTCTCCAGTATTCTTTCTATGCCATCATGTCATTCTTGTGTAACTTCCTACGAGTGCGGTTAAAATAGGCAAGGAAAATGTATGCTTCTTTTAGTAAAAATAATGCAATTTTTCTTTAAAAAAAAAATCAAAATTCCAAATGGAAATTCATTTTCTTGTCCTCTGAGATTTAAGTTTGAGTCAAACCACATCATGAGACATTTTAGTAATCTGATAGGTCCCTCAGGACTTTGAATGTGATTGTGTTGGCAGGCAGGAGATGAAGTGTGGACTGAGGAGAAATTGGAAAGCATGGTGAGGAGCTCTCGAAGTCACTGAGCTGAGGAGGGAAAAAAAGACAAAGTTAATCTTTTTTTGCCCTATATTCCACATGTAGCCAGAAATTCCTTCCCTGAGGAAGCCGGGAACAGGCCCTGTAGAGCACTAGGATCCAGCCTCGGGCTTCCATCCTCAGCCCTGTGTGGCCTGTGCAGTGTCTTCATGCGTGCCCCATACTCCCCATACTTCTTGGGTTTCAGATGACAGGTGTGTGCCAGATGACTGGGGCCATTTCTTGAAGTTTTAGAGGGCCATATCCACAGTAGAAGTGCCCACTTACAATCATGTACCCCAGCAAGAGTAAAATGACCTGAGCCCTCTTAGAAATGCCTTTGATATAACTGAAATATAAAAGAACTTAATGATAAACCATACTATGTGTGTTTATTGTAAGAGTTCATAAAATTTGGCTTTGTGTTTATTTGTAAATAGCAGATAATATATATTGACAAAATTATAAAAATAGTATATGAAACTGAGATCTTTAATATTTAACTTCGGTATTTTAGAAATTTATCTTTCTAAGTTGTATACTTACATTTTGTTCGTTTTGTTTTTGTTTTTGGTACTGGGGATCGAACTCACAACCCTGTGCTTGCCAGGCAGGTGCTTACACCACTGACCTAAATCCCCGGCCCTATACTTACATCTTAATACAAATTTACATGGGAGAAATTTGTCTTTAACTTTAGAAGATGGCTAATATGAAAATGTAATTCTATGGATCAATCACTTGAGTGTAAATCATAGTTCGATTGCTTGTGAAAAATCAAAAGATGGATAAATTATATGCCCTAACATGGATAGGCTAATTATTAAATTCTAGACTAATTACTAAATTCTAATTTGAGCCATTATAAAAATATTTTGTTACTGTTTTAAAGGACACATTAAGAAATGTCCAACTTCTGTCCATTTGAAATGGACAGAATATTATTACATGAAAGTTTACCGTCTCATTTAATGTTTTCTTAAACAGAATCTGAGTTGATAGTTCACCTGTGTACTGTGAGTATGTGTTTTAATAATGAAATAAAATGTATCCTTTCTGGTTTGTTTAGCTTTTAATTAGGCTCACTCAGGGTTACCTTCAGGAGACCGTGACACTGGCAGTCCTTGTTGCCCTTTGGCATTGACTGGTTAAAGATAGTGCCGCTTCTTGAAAGGGCACCGATGTCAGTCTTGCCAACTTGCATCCATTTCTGAGGTTTGCTGCAGGAAGCAAAATACTGAAATTATCATCAAAGGAAACCATTCTTCTCCAGTTGTTAAAGGATGTCATTAAAGCATGACTCAAGATTGAAAACAGAATTTCTATAGTCTGATGGTTTATAACTTATATGCCTCGTGTATTGCAAACGCTTCTTGCCCATACTTAGCCAGCAGACACGGAAGAATGACTGTGTAAAAGGGAAGAGCAAGTCTTTGGTCTGTGGCCAGAAATAGCAAACATGTTTCTGTGCTGTCCTTCCCCACACGGCTCATGTTCTGGAGTCAGCTCTACTTTAAATGATTGCTGAATGAAGTCCCACTCAAGTGAGCCCTGAGTGGGACTTCCCCATTAAACACATGAATGCTGGGGTCTGCAGTACGTTGAATGTTTTTATTGATCAGCTTGCAGAGAAAGAATATCAATATGGAAAGTCGACATATCATATAGTTGACTATTTGAATATTGAATGTGTGTTAATAGAGTATGAGGTTTATTTTCCCATTTTTCCTATAGCCATAATGAAGCGATTTAAAAGAGAAAGAAGAACAAACTTTTGCTTCTTGATTTGGCTAGTTATCCCTAGTTATTACAAGTTCATTTCTGTTTTCAAAAGTTAAATTTTATCTATTCTAGGAAATTCATAAAGATTAGCCACAATTTACTTAAAGAGACATACACAGTGAAACCGGGTTTTTTGGTTTTGTTTCATTTTGTTTTCAGAAAGATTAACTTGCTTGCTTTTCTTATAAACATCTTTCCCATTTCATTGAGGCAGATTTGGAAGTCAAACCAGAAACTTCAGGCTCTACTACGATGGAAAGCACTTTGTTGGGGAGAAACGCTTTGAGTCCATCCACGATCTGGTGACTGATGGCTTGATTACTCTCTATATTGAAACCAAGGCAGCAGAATACATTGCCAAGATGACGATAAACCCAATTTATGAGCACATAGGATACACAACCTTAAACAGAGAGCCAGCATACAAAAAACATGTGGGAGTCCTGAAAGAGACACATGATGAGAAAGATGCTACAGGCCAGGATGGGGTGTCAGAGAAAAGGGTAAGCTACCGTGAAATCACACTGTATCTTTTTCTGTTTGAGATCCTTTTCAAAAAGCCATTATTGCCAGAAGAGATTCATTTTTCCACAAGTGCTTTGAAAACTGAGTGCATTTTTCTTATGTCTAGTTTGTGTGGTGCTGATCTTTGCCTGTATCAATTTCTTGTTCAGTTGAAGTATGTTAGATATATTTTGTACTCCTGATTATCTCATATTTTATCAGCTTCACAGTTTTAAAATAGGTTGGAAAAAATGACCCCTAGTAAAAAAATAAGTTCAGAGATTTTGTCAGCAGCATAATTTATGGTTAGAAAATTCGTGGTTTAGGAAAAGTCAGCTGCTATTATATTGAGGAGGGTTGCATTAGCTATCAAAATTACTTTTTGTTTTCCTTAAAGATAATTTACTCTAGAAATAATTCTGTTTAACAAGAGTATTTACTTATATATTTTTAATGTACAGGTTTTAATTCAGTAATAGCTATCTTATTGTTTTAAGGATCAGTTGAGTTGTAGGGGGATTTATTTCTTACTGTTAAGAAATAATTGAGTCAGAAAGTAGGGATTTAACTCAGTAGTAATGCACTTGCAACCCTGGGTTTAGTCCTCAGCACCAAAATATCAAAAGAAAGTAGAAAAGTTAAAAATAAATAAATAAATAAAGGCAACAAGTAGTAGTTGAATCAGAAGGATTTACTTTTCTTTCATTATAAAAAGCAATTTGAGTTTCTCAGTTCTCATGTTTTAAATTGTGACATAGTTCAGGTTAACATCAAAAATTATAATTATTTAACTTTAAAATTATTTTGTTTTTGACAATTGTCTCCATCCATTCCCTCCGTCACTCCCCAAAAAGAGTGAAGAGAATTTCCTGATGTTTTATATTGTGTGAGATTTAGTTGCAGGAATGTTATATATTCTAATTGGAACTATAATAATTCATTTTACATTTTCAAGAACCTTCAATTGCTAGATTAAAAAAATACAATGAGTTTTGAGCTTGGATTCTGTCATCACTTAGAGTTGTATGCAAGTTGCTTAGTTTCACTGTGCTTTGTCCTGTTTATAAAGCTGTAATAAAAATCAGATTATTTTGAAGACTGGATGAGATAACAGATACAAAAACACTGAGCCAGGACTTGGCATATAATAAGATCTCAGTGCGAGTTTGTGGCAATGTTATAAAAACCATATTGCTTCAGGGAAACATCCTAAGACATTTTCAATTATTTTTGAAGTATTTAAGTACAGAATAGAAATTTAAAATGCTCATTGTTCAGTCCAAATTTTAGATTCTGGCAGATCTTACTAGATTGGTTCTTTGGCTACAGAGAAACCAACATTTTAAATTATAGACTGTTAGACAACTTGTAAAAAATGGTCTTTCATATACTTTTGTTAGGAACCACAAATCTTATTTGGAAATAGCCAGAATTTGAAACTGTAAGTGCATGCTATATTTAATATTGTTCTTTTCACTGTCACGTTTCCATTTTCTCATCATTGCTCGATTTTCCACCCACAGCATTTTTCAACACTGCTTGTATATCAATATGTAATATCGACATTATATTCTATGTAGATGTGGTAGACTGTCCCAAGTCAATGTTTGTGAAAGATTTAAGTCTTTCAAAGTGGTCAACCTAATAACCTGTTTTATTATGTTGTGTGCATACTTTTCAATTCTGTGAGCTGAAGAAACTTAGCTATTTCACATTAGCCCAGTCATTTAACTTCACAAGAACTTTGGTTGTCCCTCCTGCGAAGTAGAAATGATACAGAAGCAAGGCATCCTCAGTAGATACGGTAGAGAGAGAACCCTTTTGACTGTACAAGGCATGATTTCTTTTGTGCTCAGGCAATGTGCATTCCATAGATTTTCTTGTGTTTGTGCCCAATATAACTTTTTAGAGTGAAATAGCTGGCACTAGGAAGTATCTTTCTCCAGCAGTACATAATTAAGGATCATTCAAAACAGGCCAGGTGTGGAGGCACACTCCTGTAATCCCAGCACTTAGGAGGCTGAGGCAGGAGGATCCTTTCAAGTTCAAGACCAACCTGGGCTACAAAGTGAGCCCAAGGCCAGCCTGAACTGCATAATGAGACCCTATCTCAAAAAGAGAAAAAAAAAAGAAAATTACTGTGCTTTAAACTGCATGCATCTTAAATCTAGTTGGCTTTCAAAAAATCTACTCACTCCAAAATAGATTTGTTTTATTTACAGGTGTCATCCAACAGGACAGGGATGATGACCTGTTCACCAACTTGAAACACTGATTCCCTGTCACAGTGGATGACATTTGTAAGTAAAGACAATCATATGTAATTGATTTAAAATATCTATTGGCACAAATATGGTACAATCAATATTTTAATGAGTCTTCAAAAGCTGAAGCCCATCTTGTTCATGACTCTGTTATCCAAAGCAGAAAGCATTGGTTCTGCAGGCGTTAGTGTGCTGCTGTGGAAAGGATACTAGTGTTGGAGCTAAGAACTAGATTCTAATTCTGCTGTCAGAATGGATTTTATGTGTTCCTTTGGGTCAACAGCTTTCACTTCTCTTGAGGGGAGAGGTTTAGACTCACTTTTTTCCCTCACTTTCGATGGGAATGGGAGAGGTTTGGACTCCAAGCTACAGTTTGTATAGTCTGTGATCTTTCAAGGACTGTGTTGCAGGGCAGAGACGATACAGTACTGAACCAAGCAGCACCCCAGTGGAGTCTTGAGCAGTGAAGTCTGTCTTTAGCTTCCCACTAACTAACTGTGTGACCCTGGAGCTGTCATCTGGCATGTCTGGTCTCAAGTTGCCTTGAATAAGATAAGTGGTTTTCCACAAAGCATTAATTCCACAGGATTTTAATAAATACCACAAAGATGTTAAAATAAGTTGGACAAAAATTTAATTTTTTAAAAAGCTTATTTTTTTTCTATATGTCTTCGCTGATGACCTCATGTGATTATGATTCCCCAAGAGTCCTCCTAAACTTACTTGAATCACCCCATCACTGTTAAGAACAGTTTGGCCAGGCCTGGTGGCGCACGCCTGTAATCCCAGCACTCGGGAGGCTGAGATAGGAGGATCATTGCGAGTTTGAGACTATCCTGGCTACAAAGTGAGCT
>RJWT010030107.1:0-14747 GCA_004365215.1 Cuniculus paca | reverse complement strand
ACTCCCATTGCTCTTCTGTGACCAGGACCACTGGGGTTGTTTGATCGACTTCAAAGGGGAAAAGGCTGTGCCTGCTCTAGGTAGAATGTTCCGCTCAGTTGTTTTGAGACCAAGAGGCATCTGAACTTTGTCAGATCCTGGATCTTATCAGCTCGGGCAGAGAAGGGCATGTTCTTCTGGGCCACAGCTTGTTTGGATTTTATTTCTACCAAATGATTAAGAAACTGAAGAAAAAAGATAAAAGCCTCATGGCTCCTTTGCTTCTCATGGAGCCCCTTGATGTAGCCCCCACCTCTGGGCAATGACACTAACCTCCTACCCAAAGCAAAACCATCGTACATAGAAATACTGTGTTTCAAACCTGAAAATATACCTGGCCTAAAACAGAGATTTGGATGAATATTGGTAGAAAAAATTTCCCTGCATTACACTGGAACTGGAAACGAGGAAGAGGGAAATGGGATAATGAGGAAAGACTTTAAATCTGAAATGTTGGGTTGGGTGACACAGTGCACACCTATAATCTCAACACTCAGGAGGCTGAGGCAGGAGGATTACTGTCATTTCAAGGCCAGCCTGAACTATGTATATAGTGGGTCCATATCTCAAAAAGCAAAACCACAAACAAAAAGCTTGTGAAATGACCTTTCAGAGGAAGCTGCATGTCGATGGGTCTCTGTCTGGTACCTGTAGTTGTCCTCACGACCAGTTGGCAGCAACTGGCACCTGCCTACCAGGGATGCCTGCCTTTCTTTGCCTCCTCATGTGGACAGCTCCCTAAACTCTCCCTCTGCACTGACCCCCCAGGGAAAGGTGGTATCTCCAGGCCTTTCAGGGCGAGGTGAAGCGGAAGGGCAACCCTGGCCAAGGTAGGAAGGGGCAGAAGTTTCCACACCCGGCTTCTTTCTGGTATTATTCACAGCTGTACTCTTCACATTTACTCTAGCTTGCCTTCAATCCGTCTCCACACCGCAGCCACTGTGAGTAACAAGGACATTTCACAGCCCCGGCCTCTCTTTTGTGGCTCCTCATTTCACAAGACCCAGTGCCTTCCCCTGCATACCAGGGGCAGGGTGGTCTGAGGCCCAGAGCCTCTTCAGCCCTCTCCAGGGCTGTGCCCTCACTCCCATGTGACAGCCACACTGGCCTCTGGAGCAGGCAGCAGGGACTCTGTTCTTCTCCAGGGCCTTCGCACCAGCTGCTCTCACTCAGGAAGTTTCCCCGTAGCTATGTGAAGCAGGCATTACTGCAGCACTATTTATAGAGAGGGAAACAGAGGCACAGCACGGCTAATGAACTCACTCACGCAGGGGCACACAGCAAGTGAGAGTGAGTGTGTTCCTTTGCTAGGGCTTCTATAACAAGGCAGCATAGACTTAAATGGAAACATGCTTTCTCGCTGATCTGGAGGCTGGGAGAGCAAGACTGAGGGGTCTTCAGGAATGGTTTCCCTTGGGGCACAGATGCCACCGCTGCTGTCTCTTGCAAGGCTGTCCCCCAGGCAAGTGTGCATGCTGTCTCTCAGGTCACCTGTTAATCCTGCTAAGCCCAGCTGTGAGGGCCTCGCTGTAAGCTGATCTCCTCTTTCCAGGCCCCACCTTCAGGGTATGGGGTTACGGGCTTCACTCGTGAATCTGGGGGCACCTGAGTCAGCCTGTAACCTCGGGGCTGGCACTGGACCTCAGCAGTCAGTCTCCCTCCAGAGTCTGTGCTGGTAACCATCGTGCTATAAAAACTGAACAAATTAAGAAATAGTCAGTACATTCTGCGGCTTCCAGTGCGGCAGCTGCACCGAGCTGCCCTCTTCCTATGTCCCCTCTCCCCCGCCCTGCCTCCTTGTGTGCAGAGTTTTGCTTTGGCTCAGTAGGTGATGCAGCAAACTCCAGTGCTAAGATGGTCTCAGTGTCTGCACTCCTGTGTTTTGCTAAAAATAAGACTGGGTCTTGTATTAATTTTTGCTCCAAAAGACACAATGGGGTTTATTTGCAGGGGATGTCTTATTTTTTTCCTGTACAACAATTCACATTTAGTCATCTATTCATGTACAAAAATCTACATTTATTCAAATACAGTCATGTCATTTTTCTAGAACATTGTCATAACTCTCCAAACCCTGAATTCTTACCTGAATTTCCTGCAACTCCATTTCCTGTAGAGCCATCAGTCCCAGCCTCTCTTGTCCATGTAGCCTGCTTGTCGTGCATTGGCAACACAGCTGCCACTGATATTATCCTGTGAATTTTTCATCCAAGTCACAACCTCTTGCAGGCAAGGTCATGAAGTTTCCATTAGATCAAGTGTTAATTGAAGACTTACGAGACAGGAGTGGCAACAAGAATGCTGACAGTTAAGAATGATGGTTCACGCAAAAGCGACAAAAAATTGCAGACACCAAAACTCAGAAAATGTTTCTTTCACACAAGTGCATTAAGTAGTCCCTTGCAACACATGATGTGTTGAATCATGAAGCTTCATATTAGACACAAACACATCCACTTGTCATCAAGTGTGCACATTTTTCATGTGTCATGTCTGTACTCTGAGCAGTCATTCGGCAGTAAGTCTCAAGTTCATCTCTTTACATAGGTGTTTACCTCTTGTCCAAAAGTGCTCACTTGGGTATTTACAAATACTTAATTATAATTTATATTTTCACTTATTCCAAGTATTTTTAATATTTATTTATATTTAAATACATATTAATATTATTATTTTATAATCCAATATATCTGTCCTATGTTGCAGCAGACAAACTAAATGCATTCATCTGGCTGACATTTTTAAGTGGGGTATATTTTGGAGGTAGAGCTTATATTATGAGAACCCTGAAAAATCACACTAGAGCTTATTTTCCAGATAGGTCTTACTTTCAGGGAAATACGGTGCTTGTTTTCTTATATATAGGGGAGGAATGACATGTGACGCGTTCTGCCAAAAGAAGCCAGAGGAAATTGACTGTAGGACTTCTACTTGTATAAGAGACAGGGAGGCACTAAGAACTCACCACTACCATCTTTCTTCTTGGTGGATGTGTGGATCCCATCTGGATCTGTCACAGCCATGTTGGCACTGTGGGAGGAGGAGCAGGAGGAGAAAAGGCCACAGTGCCCAGGATAGTAGACTAGAGACAGGAGGAGCCAGCACCACCACTCTTAGACATCTGGTTATAAGAGATCATTAAATATGGTAATGTAACTTTTTAAAGAATGATTTATTGAAGTGTAATTTAACTAAGAAACCATAAAACTCACCTATGTATAGTGTCAGTTTTTAGTAAATTTTCAAAAGTTCTGGAAACACCACAGCGACTGAGTTTTAGAACATTTCCATCACCCCAAAAGGATTCCCCAAGTTTGCAGTGAATCCTGCAGTGAGTCCTTCCTTAGTCTCTCAGGCAACCATTAATCTGCCTTCTGCCTCTACAGATTAGCCTTTTCTGGACATTTCATAAATCAGTCTTTTGGGGAGTTTTAAGTATTTGGACCTGCTACTCATGATGCATTGATTTGCAAGTGGTGAGGGACCTCATGCTCAGGTGACAGCAGCAAGAAGGAAAAAGGTCAACAATGGGTACCATGCAGCCAGGTGTGGTGGTGCAGGTCTGTAATCCCAGTACTCAGAGGTGAGACAAGCCGGGGCTACACAGTGATACTCTGTCTCAAAAAACAAAACAAAAGCAGGACATAAAGTGAAGAGTCCTCAAGTTTTGTTGCCAGCTCTTCTCATCCGCTGTGTCCTTTTGTAAAAGTTTAAACTTCTCCAAGTTGACTTTTCTCATTTGTGAAATGAGGGAATCACGGTGAGAGATTTTTTAAGTTCCCCTACAGCTGTAAGATTCTAAGCTGTTTTCCTAAAAAATAAAAGCAACATTTGAATTATTTTAGCTAAAATTCTGTATCATTGTGCAAAAACTTAAAAGCACTCTTTGCTCTAAAATCTAAATATTTATCATAAAGTGGCTAATTCTACTAACTAGAACTGAGAGTGTAACTAAATATATATCATAGGAAAAGGTCAGTATTTTGGAGTTTTGTTTTGTTTGAGAAAGGGTCTTTATATGTAGTCACTCTAAGCTTGAACTCACTATGTAGAGCAGGCTGGTTTCTAATCACAGTGATCTCCTGCCTCAGCCTCCCAAGTGCTGGGATTACAGGCGTTTGCCCTCACACTTGGCACTTGAACCCTTGCCAGAAGCCAGGGTGAAAAACTTACATAGGACACATCTGAGAGTGTAGACAGGGACATCTCCTTTGTAGTGGATACTATGCATTGGAGTATGTTGAGGGACCATTCATAATTACAGAGAAATAGGGCCATATGTACCCTTAAAAGTTTATCTGTAACTGCTGATTTTTAATGGTGTGGTGATGATATTGGAGCTATGGACAAAAAAACTCCAAGATGATGCAACTATTATGTATCCTAATTATAATGGTTATCACAGACACCTATAATACATGGGTGAAAATTCATGAAACTACACATGATGCAAAACAGCAACTTTACTGTGTGCTAATTTAAGAACTAATATGAAAAGAGCACCATCCCAGCTTTTAGAGTTGCATATTGAAATATTCATGGATCAAGTGCTACAATATCAAGTATTTGCAAATAACATAGGAGAGAGAGTGATGTTGGGGATAAATGAGACAAGACTGGCCATGAATTGATCATTGTTGAAACCGAGTTTCTTATACTCTCTAGTGGCTCGTTATGCTCTCTTCCCTCTTTTTGTATTTGCTCAAATATTTTAAAAATAGCATTGGTGAGCAAGAATAATGTTTCTGCCTGCTCATATGCTGAAAAGATGTTTATTTCTGATTTGCAGATGGATGAGTATCTCCAAGGTAAAGCGTTGTCCACACAGGCAAAGTGATGTGAAAACTGTATCCCCATACCTCTAGATCTTATCGCATCATGATCTAATAAAGGTACTCTTATGTGTGTGATACAGTTGGGCTAACTGTATTTTACATATTATGTTCATATTGAAACAGAACTAATTGCTACCTTTTGTTGCACACCTGCTTAGGATAGCCATCAAAATAATCCTTCCAGTAACAGATCTCAAATCTTCATTCTTCCCCTGGAAGATATTATTTTCATTTGACAAAGGAGGAAGCCAAGTCTCTGAGGGCCATGCTCTACATCTAACGTAGTGGAGTTGGAGTGCAGATCTTGGTCTCCCTAGAGACTGTACACCTCACTGCTGGGTAGGAATTCAGTGTGGGCCTCTTACCAGCAGGACACTGCACAAACTCTACACCTGTAGCCCACCTCTGCCTGATCTTTTAGCACATGCCATCTCTTCTAGAAGACCCCGGGGGTTGGCCGAATGTGCTTTCCCCAGGTACAGAAAGCAACTCATGCACAGAGTTACATTAGGGTTTGTATCTAAAATGCCCTGCCCCTGCACTCCACAAAAGCCTTACATGTCTGGAAGATGATTGATCATGGGGAGCTGTACTCCTCAGCAAAATCATCCACTGATAAATTCAGCAGTAGTCTGTATGTTATTAGGAGGCAGGGTCTGGTTGGAAGAGGCAGATCACTGGGGTGTGCCCTGGAAGGATGTGTTCACATCCTTGGCTCTTTTTCTCCCTCTCTGCTTCCTGATCACATGCAGTGAACAGCTTTCCTCCTCCTTTCCCCTCTGCCAAGCTGTTTCTGCCTTGGAGCTGGCTGATGATGGACTGAATCTACTGCAACTGTGAGCCAAAATAAACTTCTCATTTAAATTGTGTCAGGCATTTTGTTCCAGTGATGGGAAAGTGACTATGACAAGTTCCAACCCCAAAGCCTGTCTGCAACAGGAGTTTAACACCAAAGTTTAACTGCTTCACCTGGCTAAGACCAACTCTGATCTAATTACCATGTTTCTTCAACAGTGTAACACCACAGAGCTCCTCGGGGCTAAGAGGAGAAGCTTCCCTGAATTCCCTGTCCTGACCCCTACCTCATTACTGCTTCCTCCTGGGAGCATTTCTTGCATAAGTCATCTGTTCAAAAACCCCTGTTTCAAGCACTATCTTTTGGGAATCCAGCCTGAGACAACTTCTTCTTCCTATTTAGATGCAGGGTCATTGCTGAGAATTCCTTGCCCAGGAAACCTTTGCCAGCACGCTTCTGTGTTTGTGGAAAAGCATGTTCATATGAGCTTACATACTTTTGTATGCAATGTTCTGTAGACTGCTGTGGCTTGAAATAGAAATGTGTGAAGAGGGGCAAATATTACCTCCTAGGAAGATCATGCTGATGCATAATAAGCAGCAAAGGATGTGCTCTTCCGTGTGGGTGCTCAAGATCTCCAGCCCTAGCAGCATGGGCCTTGGAGGTCAATCAAGTGACCTTGCTTTCCCCCAAGGGTGTGTGGGAGAGCAAAGAGAGAGTGCTTTCAAACAGACTTAAAACCAAGAACAAGGCAATGCTTTCAAGGAGCCTCATGCTGTAAAGAAGGCTTCGCATCACAGGGGACAGAGCCAGCCGAGCCCCTGGCCCAGGGAGAGGGGACTGCAGTCCCTAGTGCATTCTCCTTGTGTTGTGTCAGCACCAGGAGGGAGCAGGACTGTGAGGCTGAGCCAGGTGAGTTCATGGGCTGGCTCTATGACATTTTAGCTGTGTGTCTCTGGCCAGTCATTCTACATCTTTGAGCCTCTGTTTCCTGTTCTATAAAATGGGACAAAAATAACCACGTCCCATTGTTATTAAGAGGATTAAATGGTATCTAATGCATTCATCTATGGAACATAAGAATTCAGTAGGTTTTCATGTACTTCTCAGGGTGCTTCACATTTCCTTCTGTGTCTTTCATAATGACATGGGGGCCAGAGATTGTGGGACGCTGGTGCAGCCACCTTGCCCTGAGCAGAAACACATGCAGCATTTAGTAAGAAACATGGCAAATCAAGCATCTCTCAGACAGGTTAGTCTGGGGTTCACAGCAGCTTGTTCTGTGTATTTTAGCATTTTGCTTTGGAGTAGTCTAAATTATCTGTTGTTGTACATCTCTCCATCACCAAGGGCCCAGATGTTATTTTCTCCATGATGTAGCCAGCATTTAGCAGCTTAAACAACAGTTTCTCAGTAAATATTTGTTGTTGAACAAAAGCACAGCCTTATTCAGCGGACCCTTGAGTTACAACTAACCTCACGTGAACAATTGGGTTATGACCATACTTTTAGATTTAACTTACAACCAAAGTCTTGAGTTATGATCTGAATGCCAGTCACTTGTATGGTTGTAAGCAAAGACTCATGATGCCAGAAAAGGACATGTAAGCATATGCAACCACTAGTTCGAGCCCAGATGCGCATGTTTGTGGACGTGATTTCAGACAGTGTTTTATATAATCACTATGATTACTGCTATCAAAATGGCCCCCCAAAACTAGAAAAGACACTAAGGAAGGAAGGGAATGTAAAGAAAGCAGTTGCAATCAAAAAGAAGAAGGAAATTGTGGAAAAATATGAGAGTGGCATTTGTGTGACCAATCTCACTAATATGTACAGTATGTTGAAATCCACCATCTCAAAATTCTGACAGAGAAAACATTTGGATAAGGGAGCTAGTGATGCTAAAGGTGTTACTCAAATTAGTAAGTCATGATCAACAGTGTTAGATGAGGTAGAAAGGCTATCATTAGTATGGATAAATGAAAGACAGATGGCAGGTTATAGCTTATCTGAGTCTATAACTTGTGAAAAAGCTAGGGCTATAAATGCAAATCTTCTAAAGGATAATCCAGCAGTGAGTGATAATGCTGAAACACTTCATGCCAGTAAGGGGTGGTTTCACAATTTCAAAGTGAGAACTGGGGTTCACAGCATAACTAGGCATGGGGAAGCAGCCAGTGCTGAAAAAAGGGCTGATGAAAATTACATACACCACTTTGAAATGATGACACAGAGACATGGGTTTTGATCTCATCAAGTTTTCAACTGTGATAAAACTGGTCTTTTCTGGAAAAAAATGCCCAGGAGAACATACATTCTCCAGGCCATAAGCCTATGAAAGATAGGCTAAACTTATTGCTATGTGCAAGTGAGCTCAAGATAAATCCTCTCTTGGTTTATTACTTTGAGACCCCTAGAGTGTTCAGAAAACAAAGTCATGAAGAATAGGGTAGGGATCATGTGGAGATGTAATGCAAAATGTTGGTAACAAGAGTACTTTTTCTTAAGTGGATCAGGAGAATTCCTGATCTACTGTTAAGAAATATCTAGAGGACAGAGATTTACTACTTAAGGTTTTCCTCATCATGAACAATGCTCCTGCTCACCCACAAGATTTGGAAGAAGAATTAATTGACTAGAGAATTTCCATGGCTCTCAGTTGAGTTCCTCTCACCTAATACAACTTCTCTACTTCAGTCTATGGACCTGCAGGTTATAGTTAAGTTTAAGAAGCTATACACCAAGGAACTATTCCAGAAATGCTTCCAGATGGTCTCAGATATGGACTTAACCCTTGAAGAAGGTTAAAGGAACATTACGACATCCTTTTCTGTATGGGGTTAATTAAGAAATCCTGGGCCAATATCTCTCTAATGACGTTGAGAGCTGTCTGGAAGAAAGTGTGGTCTAAAATTATACAGGAGAGAGATTTTGAAGGCATTCAAAATGTGTGGAGTAACCTGAGCTTTCAAATGACCTTGCGGTTGATGATACTGTCGTGATAGCAGAGTCCACAGGCTTGCAGGTAGATAGTGGTGATGCTGAGGAACTGGCGGAGGAACATTTAGAGGAACTGTCTACAGAGGAACTTAGGCGACTTCTGGCTGAGCAACAGAAAATGGCAGCTGAGATTTCTGAAGAGCAGGGGGAGTATCAACAATCAGTGCAGCCAAGTTCTTCTTCTGAAATAAAAGAAATTCTGAAAAAATGGACAGAGCTACAAGCATTTGTAGAGCAGACCCACCCAGACAGAGAAAAAGCCAATTATTTCATTCACTTGCTTAATGACAATATCATGTCATACTATAGAACAGCGTTAAAGAAAAGACAGAAGCAGGCAATCTTGAGCCAGATTTTAGTTCTGAAAAGGTTGACACCTAGTGAGCCAGAAGCAGGTCTTAGTGGCCTACAGACTCTCCCAAGGAGAGAAAGGACACCAGAGAGTCAAATTCCTGATGTTTTTGTTCTTGAACCTGGCATCAAACTCACAACCTCGTGCTCTCCAGGCAGGTGCTTGTGCCACTGAGCTAAATCCCTGGACTTCCTGATGTTCTTATGGAAGAGGATTCACCTTCCAAACAATAACCACCTTCTATGTCCTCCTTCCCTCCCACAGGCCAAAGATCTCAACTTGAATGGTGAATACAGTATGAAATTGTTGTTAAACTGAGCACATTTTAAAACATTTTTGTGAATACACTAGGAAAATGTTGGCATTTCTGATAAATAATGCACATTATACAACCCTTTTTTATTTTGAAAAGGTTAGTTAAGGAGTGTTTTGGGAGGTACAGAATGCATTATAGGTATTTTCACTTTTTCTTATAGGAAAAATTGTCTTGACTTGCAACCAACTCGAGTTACAGTCCTTATAAGTGAACTGAGTTCCTAAGTCCAGAGTTCACTGTACTAGTAACAGGAATTTAGGAAGAATTAGTGTATAAGAATAAAGAAAAAAGAACCAGTGCAAAGATGTCCAAGGTAACCCCATTTATAGTAGAAGGAAGGAGAGAAAAGAAAAAGAAACACTGTGAATGTCTACAGTAGGAAAATTTAAGTAATTTAATGCATATATCATTAATTAAGATATTATAGAGCCATTAAAACTTAAGAGTTTTCCATGCAGCAACATGGAAAAGTGATTATGATTGTTAAATAAACATTTTTTATCTGAATGATGACTACAACTGACACAATTGATACATCATGTCAACTTGAGAAGTTTAGAAGTTTAAGCAACTCAGCAGGGAGCCAGGGTCTTTACTTTGTAAACATCCTCAGCCTGTGCAAGAGGAGGGCACGGAGGTGGTGTGAGTGCTACACCCGCGCTGATGGGGTGGTAGCCTGATTACATTATAAGGGAGGAGAAGAGGCTTGCTCTCCTCCCACTTTTTGCTCTTGTTGCTTTGCTGTCTTCTACCCTTAAAGTGTTGCCTTGCCATGCCACCCTGCCAGCTGATTATGCACTGAAACCTCCACAAACTGTGAGCTAAATAAATCTTTGCTTCCTTCATCTTGGGTGTCAAGTATTTCCTCTCAGCAATGAGAGAAAAGTAACCAAGACAACAACCCTGTAAAAGTCAAAAATGTATGCAAGCAAGGATTGGCAGGGAACGTCATGAGACTAGGTCACTTTACTGCAGTTACTTTACTGACGTTGTGCATGAATTTTTTCAATTTAAGTTTTCCATTAGTATCATCGCCGTGTGTGTGTGTGTGTGTGTGTGTGTGCGTGTGCGCACACGAAGTAAATGTTTTTATATGAAAGCCAGTGATTAACCTGCTACATGAAACAATGTGAAGTTTTCTTGGTCAATAGCCTCTCGAGGTCCCTTGCAGCCCAGAGATCTGTCATTTACAGCTCCTCGTACACCACTTTGAGGTTCCCAGACCTGCACTGAAGCAATTGCTCATGCCAAATGTCTATTGTCAAAACTCAATGCAGAAATAGAGTTATATGAAGGCAGAATCAATACAAATGAGGAAAGTGTTGACCTCTAACACTAAAAGTACTTTCTAAACATCTACTGAATATCTACTATATGCCAGTCACTTACTCTCCTATGTGCTGGGGATTCAAATGGTAAACAGGACTAGTTTTTGCACCCAGAGATATTCAAAGCCCAACAGGGAAGAGGGATAGTGAATAAACAGCTGCCGTACAACAGGGTAGTGGCCAAGGTGGAATATGGGGTAGGTACCATGGGACATCAATTAGGTCTCATGTGGTGCAAACAAAAGGAACCACTTTAAACTGCCTGAAATCAAGCAGGGGTTGTTATGAGGGTGTACAGTAGTGTCTTGGAGCCCAAGGGGGAAGTGCAAACTGCCCTCCCAAGATCTGGGATCAGGGAAGAGAAATACTTCAGGAATCAGAGTAGCTAGAAGCCTCTCTGTCTCTCTCTGTCCTCCTTTTCTTTCTTTCCCCCATCTCCATCTCACTCTTTCATCTTCACTGGAGCAAGGATAATCCCATTTCTGTGTTTGCATGTGGCTCACCTTGGCTTCCCATGAATGGCTTCCACACCTTCAGATCTGTATTGGTTACTGTTCTCTAGAGGAACACAATCAATAGAAAATGTACGTAGAATTATGTAAGAGAACTTATTATTAACAGGCATGCAGGATCACAGGTGGAGACTTCACAGTGGCAGCTGCCTGCTGGAGAGCTGGGGATCCATTATGTGCTCAGCCTGAAAAGCCAGAAGCTGCAGAACAAGAGCCATCAAGGATGCAGTCCCAGTCCAAGGTCAAAGGCCTGGAAGCTTCCTGTAGTGTCGCTGGTGTATGTCTGCACTGGAAGTTGAAGAAACTGAGACCAACATCCAACGCCAAGGGTAACGAAAGGCGCACCAGTTCAAGCAGACCAGAGCTCTTTGAAAACACAAGAGCTTCCTTTTGTTCTTCGTTCCATCCAGGCTACAAGCCTACTAGTTGGTGCTACCTGCAACCAGGGTGGGCCTCTCCCCTGTTTGCTGGCCTGGGTGCCAGTCACCACAGACACACACAGAATTGTGCATTACTCATCTGTTGGGGTGGTTCTTGCTCCAGCCAGGTTGACATATCATGATTAATCACAAGATCGAACACTTACAGCTAATTAGAGTCATTGGGTCCTAATTGCAAATTCCTGAGAAAGAGAATCTGATGGTCCTGTTGTGGGTCAAGTCCAGATGTGTCTGCTGTCTGTTTCGTAAGCCAGGACTGTGGGACAGGCTCACTGAGAAGGTGTCACCAAGAAAGAAGACAAGCAACCCCCATGTGGCTTTATGGGAATGCAAGGGACATGCCTCTGACTAGGTAGGTATGGTCAAGAAGGGAGTTTTGCGTTGAGTTTGGGGGTGACAATGAAGGGCTGACTAGAATAGTGTGCAAAATTCAAATTTAATTGGGAAGTAAAGTCAATAAACTTGATTGGGTGATTGGAAGGAGGGTTGTAAACTGAATCTTGGGCATCACACAATTGGTTGGCTCACCCTTTTTGTTAAGGAGCCTCTGAGATATCAATGTCCGTGAATTATCAGGTTTTTTCCCAGAGACAAACCCAGTGAATTCCCATCTACTTCCCCAGTGGTCCCTTGCACTCATCACCAATTGTAATAACAGCAGTTACAGAAGTAGTCTTAATTCCTCAGAGGAATCTGGGAAAACTGCCTGTACTTTAAGCTTTTTTGCTACAAGATACATTCCAGGTACACACACACACACACACACACACACACACACACACACACACACACGTACTTTCACAGAAAGGTGAACATTTTTGCTGGCTTTATTTATTTGTTTTCCATAACATATGGAATAAATTCCCCCTTCTATTAGCTGCAGAGAATTACAGCCAGCATATGTGATGTGCTACACTCTGCATATATGTAAATACAGCCAATTTATAAACTCAGCAATTGTGTGTAGATGCATGTTTAAAATCAGTTTGGTGGGTATTAATTTTTAGCAGAGGAGTTGTTTACAAGCTCTTACGAAAGTTTTCACATTTGTCCTTTTCATTCCCACTGCTATCAGCCTACTTCTGGGGGTGATCAACTCATCCCTCCGTGTTACCGAAGCCTCCTAACTGGACATCCCATCCATGGCCACCAGTATTCACTTGCCTAAGGACATTCCCCACCCACCAATCTTCTGTGCTTCCCTGCTCCCTCCCAAGTAAAGTCCAAGCTGTGTCCAGTGCAGTAATCTGAGTGCGTCTGCCAAACTTCACAGATTGAAAACTTAGTACCCAGATTCACATGTTAATGGTATTTGGAGGTGGGGCCTTTGGGAGCGTATTAGGGTTACATGAGGTCATAGGGGTGGGGCTCCCATGGCGGCATTAGTGATCTTATAAGAAGAGGAAGAGACTCGAGCTAGCATAGTTGCTGTGTCTGACCCAGAGATGCCCTCTGCCATACTGATATGCGGGAAGGAGTCTATCTCCAGATGCCAGCCCCATGCTCTCCAACTTCTGAGTCTCCAGGATAGAGCTGTGAGCTGAATAGACTTCTTTTATTTATAAGTTACCCAGTCGCAAATGCCCCGCCTGCAACATCATTAGAATTTAGAGCCCACCAACCTTCCAAGCTCCTTTGCGAGTCTTCCATCTTTTAGCTAAGTTGAACTACTATACCACCAGGTTCCTGATCATGCACAGACCTTTCCAGGCAGTATATACTTTCCTTCTTTCTGGAATAAGTATCTTCTTTCCTCTTCTCCAGCTAGCAAACTAATCTCACTTTTTCTGCACATCTTGGTGAATAAACTCGGCAGGAAGTGATTATGTCTCCCTCTGCACAGCAGATACAGTAAAACTTTGGTTTGAAAGCATCATTCATTCTGGAAACATGCTTGTAATCCAAAGCTGTTGTATATCAAAGAGAATGTCCCCCTAAGAAACAATGGAAACCCAGATGGTTCATTCTACCATCCAAAAATATTGATATAAAATGATTACAATACTGTAACATAATACAAAATAATAAAGAAAATATAAAATAAAAATAAACAAACTAACCTATAGTTCCTCGGAAAAACTTCATGGCTGGTGTGAGGGAGACCAGAGAGGAGGGTTATTGTGCATGATGACTTCCACTATCACTAATGGAATCACTGCTCTCTATCGGCTAAATGGAATCTTTTTCTTTTCATGCAACTTTAACAGGAGACCTATCCAATGACACTTGCTTTTGTCTCCTTTTGAGGATTTTGCAGAAATGTGACATTGTGTTGTCATTAAACAGATTAATCACTTGCACTGCTACGGCCTTATTCTGGGGGTGATTTTCTACAAAAGGTTTGCACAGTTTCTCACATTTTACTCATCTCCCTAATTCCTCTGCCTTTTTCTCTTCTGCAGATGAGATTACCTCCATAACCTCCTACTACTGGGAGACAAAAAACCCACAATCCCTTAGAGAGAAGAACCTTTGACTGAGTTGTAAGCATGTGCCATTCAGCATCACGTCCTACTCATATTGCAAGACAGTCACTTGTTAAACTTTACTAGAAATGTTTTCCTGTCTTGCAGACCACTCATAGAACAAGTTACTCACAAAGGTTTTACTGTACAGTACTTAGAACACACTTTTAAGACACACTGTATACATTGAGATGCTCCTCCAATAGTGCTCCAATTTTTTTGTCTGGCCCAGACTGTGATATTTCTGCCTATCCTGATCCTGACCTATACATTTCTCTCTTAAAAGTAATGCTTATTTTTAAACTGTGTGTGGTGACACACTAGAGAAACGGAGGCAGAGGATCATCACAAGTTCAATCACAAGTCAATTGCCCAAACAGCAGAACCCAACCTTATGTACTCTTTTAAAAAAATTGTTTTAGACAAGGTCTTGCAATGTAGTTCAAGCTGGCCTTGAACTTGCCGCAATCCTCCTGTCTCAGCCTGTCCTGGGATAACAGGTGTTCACCACCATGCCTGCCTTCCAACCTTGTTGACCCTTACGGGATTTGTTAGAAAGGCTTGGAAACCCACAGAGAAATAAGCTAAAGAATCAAAGTTGGAATTTAAACAGGAACATGTGCAAGAAATACAGCTATTCTTAATAAGATTCGGGGTACCA
>RJWT010030106.1:0-14740 GCA_004365215.1 Cuniculus paca | reverse complement strand
AACCCCAGAGGTCTCTGCAGAGAGGTGCAGGGGTGGAGGAGAGTGGTGGATGCAGAGATCTGCACTGGCTGGTGGTGAGTGCAGAGGACTCCATCAGTCCACGGGAGAGAGTGATTGGCTAAGCGTCATTTTGGCATCGGGCAGGATATGCCCAGGGCCAAGATTGCTACCCACTTCTGCTGGCAGCACCAATTTTGTGGGCAGACCCATGGAAGTTGCTTGGACCAGATTCCCCTGTGCTTTCCAGACAACATGCTTGGGTTCCTAACCAGCTTAGATCCACAGGCCCTGGCTAGTTACACTCCCGGGCAAATGCGGGGGACCCTTGTGGGCTGGTACCCAGCTCAGGGCTGAGGCATGGGCACCCACCTCAGATACCAATAGCCAGCACTGGCCAGAAAAACCAAGCAGTCATCTGGTAGCTCCAGGTGATGAGTGGATGCGTGGAAGCTGTTTGGACCAAGTCCTGCTCCCGTGTGCGTTCCAGACAGCATCACGTAGGGTCCTGGCTAGCTTGGATTTGCAGGCCCAGCCAGTTCTGCTCCGATACAAACTCTGGGTGCATCAGTACCCATCTCAGTGCAGAGGCACAGGTGTCCACCATCAGATGTCTGTAGCCAGCACTGGCCAGAAAAGCCAAACAGTCTTGCTTCAGAGAACTGTGGCCAGTGCCGAGGTGCCTGGAACCACACCACCCAGGTGTGTGGAAGAAATCAGGAATATGTCAAGACAAAGAGGGAGATGGAAATCTCTGGTGTCCAACTCAAGCAGCACAATTCCACAAGAGGTAAACATGGAGGAAATTGAGAATCGCACACCTGAAATGACTGAAGTGATGTCAACTGAAGTGAAGAAACAACTTCAGGAAGCTATAAGAGAAATTAGAACAGAAATTCTGTCCCACGTAAAAGAAGAAATGAAAACCATAATAAAAGAAATACTAAGCATCCTTAAAGAAGACACAGATTAAAAAAATAGAGGAGCATAGGAAAATGAGGGAAACCATGAATGAACAATATAAGAGAGATTTAGACTACATGAAACATATTCAAAGAGATATCCAGAAAACTAAAAACTCATTCAAAAACTGGCAAAATTACTTGAAAGAAATTGAAGACAGACTTTCAAACCTTGAAGACAGGTTTGCATCTTGTGATCACTAAAGGAAAGATCTCTTAAAAATAACAAGGACTCAGGAAGTAACAATTCAACAGAAGCTGCACAACTCAAAGAAGCATAATGTAAAAATTTAAAATGTAAGTGAAAAGAAGGGGTCAAGACAAATGACATCAGGACCCTGTTTACAGAAATAATTTCTGAGAACTTCCCAAGCATGGAAAAAGAAAGTGACATTCAAATAAGTGAGGCATATAGAACTCCAGCTAGCTATAACCAAAACAAATCTACACCCAGACATATAATAATCAAGATCCCAGAAATTCAACTCAAGAATAGAATATTAAAAGCTGTTAGAGAAAAGAAACAGATCACTTATAAAGGAAAACCCATCAGAATCACAGCAGGCTTCTCAACACAAACCATCAAGACAAGAAGAGGCTGGATTGAAGTATTGCAAGTTCTGAAAGAAAACAACTTCCAACCCAGACTGATGTACCCTGCAAAACTTTCCTTCAAAATTAATGGAGAAACAAGATACTTCCATGACAAAGAACACCTCAAGGAATTCATGACCACCAAACCAACCCTACAAAGAATACTAAAGGACATTCTAGAGAGAGAGAAAAAGTACCACTATCTCAGGAACAACAGCAGAGGAGGGCCATCAAGTGGGGCCAGTCAAATGAATGGAGAGGAAAAATAGGGAGCCAATGGCAGGAAAATAGCATGGCAGAGACAATACAGTGCAAGAGGGCCTCAATGCACCAATAGAAAGAAACACAGGCAGAGTGGATCAGGAGACAGGATCCATCAATATGCTCTATACAAGAAATACATTTAAGTAGAAAGAAAATCATAGGCTGAAAGTCAAAGGAGAGAGAACAATGCCTACATGATAGGGAGCCAGAAAAAAGCAGGGGTAGCCTGCCCATCAATTGCAGAATTGATAAGAAAGACATGGTATTTTATGTGGTGGAAATCTACTCAGCTATAAAGGAAGATAATCTCAAGGCTCTTATAGGTGGATAGAGGCAACTTGGGATTATGTTCATGGATGAAATGACTCAGAGTCCCATGGGTGAATTTTGTGTTGTCTCCCTAGTGTAACAAACTAAAGGAGTTAGTGGAATCGAAAATGCATAAAACATATTAGGAAAGTCAAAGTGGAGGAGTTAACTAAAAAGGGAAGTTAACATTAACAGTGGCCACTGTTAATCTATTATCATGATTTGAACCTCTTATTGTCTGCATTGTTCTGATTAGTTTCATTTTATTCTTATTTGTCTGATTTTATTATACTTGATGGAATGGACATCTGTTTTAAAGATAACAAAATATATAATTGAAGCCATTGAGGATATCCAATTATCTTGTTTAGAAACCCTGTATGGCTTTAATTGTTTGTTTTGATTGATTTTACTCTATTCTGTGTTGT
Source organism: Cuniculus paca (assembly GCA_004365215.1). Taxonomy (NCBI): domain Eukaryota; kingdom Metazoa; phylum Chordata; class Mammalia; order Rodentia; family Cuniculidae; genus Cuniculus; species Cuniculus paca. The sequence continues at coordinate 12,186 of RJWT010030106.1, read as the reverse complement.
TTGATTGTAATATGTCTGAAGGTATAGGCAACTATTCTGAAGATAACAAACATTATGGTAGCTACTGCTGTTTTACTAGTATCTTGAAGTTCTGTATTGCTTACATTGTTCTGCTTTGTTTGTTTTGTTTTGTTTTTGTTTTTGTTTTTTACTGTTTTATTTTGTTGCGTTTTGTTTGATTTTACTTATCCCTGATGGTATGGGCAGGTGTATTGCAGATAGCAAGAGGCATTATTGTAGCCATTATCAATTGCTTTTTACCCTGTTTAGAAGTCATGTACCATGTTCATTGTTTTGTTGTGATTGACTCTACTCTGTTTTATTTTATTTGGTTTCATTCTTTTCAAAATAAAAAAAAAGATAACAATACATTCCTTAGAATTTCAATGAAATTATTACTTATGTACAGCACACAATTGTAGTTTCAAAATTTGTTTTTTTATTAAACTTATCACTAAAATTTCACAACTATTTTACAAGTGATTATTGTAGAAATTATATTATTTAATATTTTAAGAATTTGAAAATTTCCTGCATTAAGTGAAGTGTCATAGAATGTAAATTATTGAGAGTTGATAGATAAAATAATAACCTTGACAAAATACATGATTTTAAAATAATTCAATTATGTTTTATGGCTAAGAGTGTTGTTTATTTAATACTTCCGAATTTACAAATTTGTATGAAGTGAAAGTATAATTCAACAAAATAAGGGTAAAGACATTGTCAAGCAAAAATAAAAGAATTCCTTACCAATAGACATTACTTGCCAAAAATTTTCTTCAGAGGGCAGGAAAATTATTTAAAGTAGAAATTGTAATTAGATTAAAAAGGAAACCATGGAAAACTAATTGAATGAAATTAAATAAAGTCTCTTTTTTTCTTATTCCTTAATGTTATGAAATGATACTGCTTCTTTAAATCACTACAAGTAAGAACATATTAATAACTGAAGTTTATTTGAATCATAAATAATAAGGATGAATTGATTAATTATGACACATAGATAAGTGAAATTAATGATAGTCATGTCACAGAAGAGATGAAGAAATATTCTGTCACAACATACAATAATACTCCATACTGCAAATGAAGTGATACAATAGTATTGAAGTTGGATTTAAATTAATTAAAATGTATATTCTAAACTATAGGACAACAAATAAATATGAAAATTAAAAGGAAAGACAATCAATATTTTAAGAGAGGATAAAAGTGCTAAATTAAATCCCACATGGTAGTGAAGAAAGAGAAGGGAAAGATATATAAAGTATAAATGCAATGAATAAACAGTAGTTAAAATACTATAAAGGTAAATGGTCTAAATACATCAATAAAAAGAGTGAGATGATTAGAATGGATAGAAAATATGAACTACTACACATCACATATTAGAAATGCACTTTAAATGTAAAGACCAGATTAAAAATGAAGAACTATAGAAATCTAAAAAGTAGTTGTGCTATAGACAGCTAAGTTAGGCAAAAATATTGTAGGTTCTCAAAGATGCCTGTGCAAAAGACAGGATACATTTTAACTGTAGGGGAGACACAGACACATTGGCTGAGGGCCAGACCTCAAGACAAAACATGAGAGAAATGCACCCACATACTTCCATTAAGTATAAGCAGCAATTATTGATACTCCACATAGGTATCAATCACCTTGAGAAAGCCAGGAAGAGTACCTGACTCACCACTTCCAGGAAAGCCACTGTTCTGTTTTTTGCTTGACTTTTTTTCCTATTTGCTCCCCATTTAATCCATATTACCTGAGCAGTTATGCTTATAATCTTATTGGTTGACCATAGTTTCTTCCCATCTCACACCCACCTTGCAATTTCCCACTTCCCCCCACCTTGGACCCGCCTCACCTCATGATTTTGGTCTGTAAAAATCCCTAGAAAAGGCAGCATCCAAGTCCTTTCTGTCTCTTCATCAGACTGAAACTTTCTTTACTCAATATATATATATTCTGATCTAAACCTTAGTGGTATTGAAAATTCATTCTTTGATTTTAGAGAACACAAACTCCTACCAGACTCCTACCAGGTTGGGAGTTTCTTTTCCTTATATCAGAATAGGTAGAGTAATATCAGAATAAAGTTAACATCTTACTTTGTTTCTAATGTAAATTGTTAATAGAATTTGTGGGATATATTGAGTCTATCTTATGCTTATTCAGAATTTTCATGTAAATTCAATTATTCTAAAAACATTTATTTAAGACAGTCAACTTCTACAAATTATGTTACTAAAGAATAAGGGTGGTATATTCCAATTTCAAAAGGAATAGTTTCTGGATATTTGTTGATACATAGAAAAGAAAAAGAACTAACCTGTTTATTTAAAATCATTAGGTTTGATGTTGGAGACCTTTTTGTAAAGTATGCATTTTAAATACTTAATTTTATCTTACTCATTTTCTTAAATATGTTTTCTCAGAAGATTCCAAAAAGGGAATTTGTATATTAATGATCTGTTATATAAGGTGCTCTCAGTAAGACCTGCAAGGGAAAAATGGAAGTAAAACAGAATAGAAAAGGTAGCTAGACAATGAATTAGCTTGATTTCACAGTTATGTGTGGGTCTTTACAATTGTCATGCCTCAGTGGAAAAGGTAAGGGGTCTCAGACATGTGTCTCAGTCCCTGTTGCCACCAACTTGTGCGTTTCTAGGAATCCAACAACATTATCTGCATGTATATGTGGGTTTTTTATTCCAAAATAAATGGAGATTTTTTTTCACATAAGCTGTTGAACCCATTTGTTGAAAGCCATAAATTAGGTAAATTCATATTTTAAAACTTTTTCTCGTGGTTCTTCCATGTAATCTATAGTGCATGTGTTATAAGTTCTAGACTCTCAAATACCATGAAATCCTAACTTCATTTCTTATTTGTGTAAATATTTTTCTAGAGAAGATTACATAGAATACCTTGATAGTATGTTTTCTTTGTAGTTCTTTATTATCATTAAATATCTTAAAAGTAGATCCATAGTCTATAAAACAAGAAATTAACAAGTAGCATTAGCTCCAGAAGAAATACCAATTCTCAATTCAGATGTTAATCTGATTTTGCTAAAGCTAAATCACACTCTTCAATTAATTTTAGGCTTTTTAAATGCAAACATACAGTAACAGAACAGCTGTACTAAACCACTATTTGCTTACTTAGCAAGACTATTATGGCAGAGACATTTAAATGTTCAAAGGAGATTTCAAAAGGAATTCCCAAGGGGTAAAATGAAATGATAGATTTCCTCTCCAAAAACAGATTTTATTATAAAAATGTAGACTGAGCCATAACATAATCAATTCATGAACTACAAGTAACTACTTTGGCTATTTTTGAACAATAAAAGGATTTATGTTATAATTTAATACTACTTAAATGATAAAAATCACACTCTTTAGTAATCTAGACCGAAGTGTGACTATGTTAAAAATTTTTATTTAATCATAGGCATAAAAGTGGTATTGTCCTTTTTTTTCTTTGCCAGAAATGAAAGGTATTTAAAAAAAAATTTCTCAGTTGACTTAAGAATGTGTATGGGAAGAATGTAATATATCAATCAGCAAAGTACCTATATATGCTTGTACTCATTATTTAAATGCATATGTGTCTCTACATATATATGATCAAAAGTTCAACATTTACATCCTGTGCACTAATTTTTCAAAGAATAGGATACATAAAACACTAAGGAAATTCCTAGCAAAGAGTAGAAAAAAGAAAACTGATTACATAAAGAAAATATATGTTGCTTTCCTCCTGAAAATAAAACATATTCTGAGCAAATCAATTTACCATTACTACATTAAATACAAACACCAAGTTTGATTTAAGAAAGCTAAATATCATACTCCTACACATATATTTTCAATGCCGTTCATATTTAAGTGTCTTTTTTATGAAGAATTGATACTTGTCATCCAGAATTCTTTAATTATTCACTTATGAGTTTAAAAAAAATCTTCAAAAGGTAAACTAGTTATCTGTGAAGAACTCTTCTGTCTTTAATCAAAGATATATCAAGTCTCTTTGATCTGATGAACAATGGTTTAAAAAAAGGTAAACTTGCTTTGGTCGGTTGATTAAAGACAGTTTCTCAATGTTCTATCATTTCAGAGATAAAAATTCAATTTAATTAGTGATAGACTTCAATTTAAATTGCCCAGGAAATCTTCAATTGTATTAACAATAGACTAGAGAGTTGACATTTCCTCCAATTATATTTGCATTATTTTAACATTTATTTCTGTTATAATAAAACATAACACATAATTCAGTAAAACATTTTACAATCCTAATTTATTTAAGATTGATTGCAATAGTACCACATGATGCACATGAATGACTATAAAAGGAAGAAATGGCAAGAGACAAAATATGGTATATTGACATAAAAAAATCAGTCATCTTTTATATATTCATGTAATGATGGTTCAATTAATAAACAAGATTCTGGTTGATAAAATATTGAATTATTGACCTAAATTTGTAACATTCTACATGTAATAACAGTATCTAAACAAATTTTATGGCAGACTGCATATTATACAATAAATATATATATTTTGCTACATTTTCTACATATTTACAACAATTATACAGAATAAAATGTGATGGAATCATTTTTAAAAATAAGTCCAGAATTTAACCAAGAAAAAAGAGATCATTTGTTTAACATATACAAGTAAAAATGTATCAGACTTACTAAAGCAGTGTCTATCCACAGAAATATTTAAATTAATTTATTATACTTCAAGAATAATAGACTCATTTTCAAATAATGAAATGATGAGCCTGAGCAGTTTATTTTAGGAAGGGATGTACAGGCTTTTTTTCAAACTCTGAAAGAATGTAATTTTCTTAATCTAAGAAAGAAGCAAAGTATAAAGGCAATGTCCTACATTGTCAGCCTAACTTTAATCCTCAGCATTAAACAAGAAACAACAAATTTCTGCATTTATCATTCTATATTACTATATATGTACATATAAGCAGATAAAGTGTTGTGTAAATAATTCTGCATCTTTCCTTGCCACAAACTGTGTCAAGATAACTAAACAAAAATCACCTGAAGAGACTTAAATATTTGGCTACTGACTCAGGATGACAAGTAACCAAGGATCCACAGCATATATGTTCAATTGAGGGTGAGTTTTGTGCTAGAACTAATATCTTCTTTGTTTCATCCTCTCAAAAGTGAGTTTGAGACAAAAGATTTATATATTATTTAGGAACACTCAGTAAGCACTTACAGGGAGGGGGCAATGAGTCACGAAAGAAGTGTGTATGTTTTGTGCGAGTAGACTTCGAGGTTTCAAAACTGCTGGGAACTTCTATGAAGAGAGAATTGAACAGAAAAGGATGGTATCTTTCAAACAACAGATGTATGAGAATCAAGACATAAAGTTAAAACTTAAGCAAATAAAGGGAGTGTTTCAAGAAGGATAACAAAATCAAGAATGTCGAAAATGTTAAGAGCCTGAGTAAGATCAGGTATTGAAATGAGTTATTTTAGTTATTAATATGGACTATATTTGAACTATTGGAAAGTTTGAGGGTTTAAAACCTAATTTCATGAATTTGAGAGAGGAGAAAAAATAATATTTCCAAGTAGAATGAAGATATATGGAAGGCTTTTTTGCTGGGGAGATGTATGGTTTTAATAAATCTCATATTTAGTATGTAAGAATTAAAGTTGTATTTGTATACTGAATACAGTGGTCTAAGATAGAGAAAATATAATTTGAGCATTAGCATCTCAATTTGTTCTTGACTAGGTACAAGAATATAGGACTGAATGCATTACACAGAGGAGATCTTAGCTAGGAACAATAGAGTTCATGTGTTATAAGAGAAGAGTAGATTATATGAGTGCACATGCCTTTACACAGATTTTAGAGTTCACGGAATTTCTAATACATTTTTTTCTGTTTTCTTAGTTGCATTTAAAAGTCAGGTGCTATGTTTTAAAGTAGGAATTTAAATGCTAGCAGTTGTGAAGAAACAGGGTAATGTAACGTGGACATTTGGTAAATTGGGACAATACTGAAGTAAAGGAAAAACTGAAAGCACAGTGAATTTAGTAATTACTGAATTCAAAATGAAATTGCTCTGCAAATATTCATGTTTGTATTTCACACACTGTTAGGACACTGGTGTAGTGTTGAAAAGGTGAAGCAGTAGACTAATTCAGAGACATTGTTTTGCAAAATACATATGATAAAAAAAGAAATTTAGAGTATTTGCCTAGGAATTACTAGACTAATGGATTTTGGCTTGTCATTAATTTATGTAACTTTAAAATATACCAGGCACTATTTTAGCTCTTCACTCATTTGCATATTTTAATAGCCACTTAAGGCAGATGTTATAGTTTCCATAGAGGGGTTAAAATTTTGATTTTCTCACAATTTGCAAATGGTGAAACTAAGTCAGTCTGATGATCTGTCTCTATATTTTATTAAAAAACTTAAGTAATACACAGAGAGAGAGGAAAGAAAATAAGGTGGAAAATGAAAAGAAAAATGACCCTTTAGTGGACTGATGTTTCAGGGGTAATCTATGAATTACAGAGTGTATAGTCTTAGTCCAAATATTCAAAATCCAGAATGTTCTAAAATCTGTAGCTTTTTGCATGCCCAAATCACACCACAAGAGGAAAATTCCACATGATGAAAACCTGTTCAATGAATATAGTTATTAATAATAGTGTATCAGATTATCTTTAGGCTAAGAATTGTATATATATATATATATATATATATATATATATATATATATAAATTTTCATTTAGATTTAGGTCCTAATCCTAAGATTTCTCACTAAGTAATTTTAGAAATGTTCCAAAATAAGAATAGATTTGAAATATTCCAAACTATAAATAAATTTGAAACCTGAAACATTTAAGCATTTTGAACAAAAGATAGGCAAATTTCATTAGATTTGAGATAATAGGGAACATAAATAGGACAGAAGCAAGATAGTGGACTTTGGGCGGTTTATAACATTGAATATATATGTATATATTTACATTATATACATTTTTAGAATGTTTGATACTTTTTTTTTTTGTTTGTTTTTGCAGCACCAGGGATAGAACTCATGACCTCGCACTAGCCAGGCAGGTGCTTAGGCCACTGAGCCAAATCCTCAGCCCTTGTCTTTTGGAGACAGGGTCTCACTATGCCGTTCAGGCTGGCCTTGAGCTCACTTTGTAACTCAGGCTGGTCTTGAACTCACAACGATCCTCCTGTCTCAACCTCTGAGTGCTGGGATTACAGGTGTGAGCCACCACGCCCGGCAAATGTTTGCTATTTTTTTGTTGTTTTTGGTACCGGGAATGGAACTCATGACCTTGTACTTGCCAGGCAGGCACTTGTGTCGCTGAGCTGTATCCCCAGCTAGAATGTTTAATTCATATAAAATGGTTATGTGTAGAATAGTAAATATAATCACTCTGATCAATAAATTCTCATGAACTGAGCATACATGTGCAGAGATCAAAAACTAAAAATAACCAGGAATTGAAAATCCCTTTAGGCAGCAAATACTTTAGCTACTATTTTGTCCTTTAACCTTATTTTGCTTCTAATACAAATTTTTATACCTAACTTTTAACTTTATATTGTTATAATCATGCTTAATCTGGCATTTGATGAATTTTTCATGTAAGAACTAGCAATGATTCATTTTAAGTTTTGTACGGTAATATACTGTAAAATATACTACAAGTATTTACTGTATTTTTAATGAATATTTTCCCTTGTATTTTTAATGAACATAGTTTTTTTTTAGCTATGAGCTACTCTTACCTGTGTAGTTATGGATATTATTGGTGAGTTTGGATGTACATTTACCTATATAGTTTCAATATAATTACCTGAGATTACCAATAAAAGGATTCTATTGTATCTATGGTACAAGCTTTCTTATGGTACCAGTGATCTGTTGCATTATGTTGTATAGTCCCCAGTCATTTGTATTTATATTTTATGCATGTTGAATGATTAACCTTTTTAAATTACATTTATACATGTTTGATGTGACAGTATTTTATAGCAAATTTTTCAGTATTTTCTTTTAATCTGTTTTATTTCAAAGTATAGAGTTTAATTTTCAATAAACTAATGTAATTCTGGTATCATAAAACAATTTGAAAAGCTTCTTTTTCATTCCTTGGAAAAGTTTAAATGTTTTTAAACTTATTTATTTTATAATAAACTGTGAAATTTTCTAGGTATTATCTTTATTAGGTACATACATTATGACAGCTTTTACAATTATTTTATAATAATTGGTCTACTGAGATTTTATGTACATCTTTGAGAGTCAATGATAACCACTTAGGGTTTCTAAAAATCATAAATTCCACAGAGATTTTCAAATTTAATTATAAGTTTTTAATCTTTTGCAATTTTGTCTCTATTTAATTATAATAGTTTTTAATCATTTGCAATTTGTCTCTATATTTTGCGGTTCCAAACACAGTTTCTAATTTTGAATATTTTCAGCCTTATGTTTTTACTTTTTATTTCAGGTGATTGCTTATGTTTTAATTAGATTTTTAAGATTTTATTCTTTATGAAATTTAATTTTCTTAATAAAGTAATATTTTTGGTAAATGTTATGCGGGAAAAAAATGAGTTATAAAGGGTCACTGGGAGCGTGGCCTGGAAGGGTTCATGTCTCTCCCTGCTCCTTCTTTCTCTTTCTGCTTTCTGCCTGCCCTGGGCAAGCAGCTCTCCTCCATTTGCCTCTACCTGGAATACAGCCGACCATTGACTAAAACCATGGGCCAAAATAAAGCTGTCCTCAAGTCTCAAGTATTTTGTCTCAGCGATGGGAAAGTGGGGAAAGATTAGGTTTCAGCAAAGAAACTGAGAAGGAATATTCAGAGTAGAATGAAGAAAGCAAGATGGATGAGAATGCCGTTTAGCACCAGTTTAAGAGAAAAATAGTAAAAGGGAAGTCAGAGACATTGCTTATATACTTACAAAATGACTATTTCTCAACAAACCCCCGTCGCATGTCTCTGCCAGTGGAAGCGGCATATCTTTCGTCAGACTTCTCAGGTTAATGTTTTCCCCATTAATAGCGAGTAGGACAGAACATTGCCATTGGTGGGTGGCTATAACCCTCAGGCTTTGTTAATTGCGATCTAATTGTTATCTGCAGATTGGCTGACAACTGTCAGCAGCTGTGAAATTGACAGTTACTCTCTGTCTTTCTTTAGTTCCAAACTCTTTGCAAGCAAACTGTAGGAATTAAGGATGGGCATATCTGTGTAGTGACTTCTTCAGCTGCACTGATTGAAATCACTGCAAAATAATAAGGTTAAAAATGAAGCGCACAAATAAGCTAAAGTTGAAAATAAAAACACAGTATCATTTTTATTAGCATCTAACAAATGGAACAGTTGGGTATAAATCTAGCCATATATAAGGTTCAAGTTATAGCAGCAGTCTCATGATTTATAGAAACTTGTTATTCTGTGACTCATTCACAATGTATTTATTTTATAGAATTTAGTGAGTCACCTTTTCAGATTAGAATCAGGTAAAACTAAGTAAAAGGAAAAATAGTCTGACATGTAATTCACAAGGATAACAGAAATGTGATTTATTAATTGTTTATATCATTGCAATAAATTTTTAACCAGCAGTGGTCTGTTAAAAATCAAATCAAATCAGAATGAGTGACACTTTTAAAATAATGTAATATAACTAGAAAAAAATGTATTTTTTATGAAACCCAATTATATTGAGCGATACATTCCAGCACAGACTTTCTCCTGAAAGTTAATGGTGGACCCAATTAAATATTTCTCCTCTTCCAGGTTGGGGTACAAAATCTTAACTCAAGGTTCCTCAAACTGAATTTCAAAGAGCTTGTCTTCTTTTGATTACAGAATAAAACATTTCACTTTCAGTGGAAGTCTTGGACTTACATGTTTACTTGCCTGTCAGTGGATACAAAAGATCAGATACACTCTTCTGAAAGGGCAAATGTCTTATCTTATATTCCATTTTACAGTTCTTTTAGTTTTCTACAACATTGTCACATTAATTCCTAACTTTAAACTTGTATAATACAAGTAACATATTTTCAGAAATTAACTCCTGTGAATTTAAAGAATATAGCAGTAATGATGTTAGTGATATACATCTTTACACAATTATAAATCTTTTTTACTACTGGTGATCAATGCACATTTTCTCAGTACAGCTGGTAACCTACAAGCAGTCAACTGTTTCATTCCATTTACAGACTACTGCAGTCAGTAGTCTTTTAACACATCCACGGATTATTAGTGTTCAACAACACTATTATTGCAACAAAATATGGAATGTTTCATTCACTAATATTCTTAAAGTATTTTACTGAGTACTTATATATATCAAGGAATTTCCTGGGATCTTAGAAATTTAACAGTGAGTGTAAAAAAAAAACTCCTTGTCTTAATTGAGATACAGTAAGGGGGAAGACACAGTAAACAAATGATTAAAAGATGAAACTAAGACTTATCAGAAGAGGATCAATGATCTGTAAAACTTTATAAAAAACAATGCAAGAAAGCTAGACATGGTGGTACCCACCTGTAATCCCAGCACTGAGAGGCAGAGGCAGGAGGATCATTTGGAGTTTGAAACCAGCCTAGGTTACAAAGTGAGCTCAAGGCCAGCCTGAACAGCATAGAGAGACTCTGTCTCAAAAAAACAAAACAAAACAAAACAACAACAAAAAAACTGTACAAGATAGTGAGAGAAAGCTTGATGAGTAGATCTCAGTATTAAATACAATGTTCAGAGAAGATCACACTGAAAAGTGATAAAATGCAGATATCATCATGGGAAAGTAACTTTGTGAGTACAATACAGTGTTGAAGATATTGTTCTGATGTAAAGAAAAAGATAGCAAAAGTTATTGGCTCTGTGTCACCAAAGGTTTTGGTCCCAGAGTAGATGATAATAGTGCTCAGGAGCCAGTTAAAACAATGAAAGGCCCGAATGTTGCATAGAGAAATAATGTGGTGAAAGACAGTTTTCCTGGAGGTATTCAGGCTCCAGTTACAAACAAAATGTGGACATAAATTGGTCCTACCTAGGGTAATTAAACAAGCTAATTGATAGTAGCTAACCCAGCCTCCACCTGCAAAATGAAGTCCAGAGCTACAACTCACTTTGGATGTAAAAGCTGCTGCTTGAAAAGACCCTTAGCTGATTTGTCCTGCTTCTGTGTTAATTGCAACTCCGTTGACTGAAGAAACAAGCCTGGAAGAAGATAGAATAGAAGAATAGAAGAAAAAGATGAAATGAAAGGATGCAAGCTTGCATGTTGAGATTTTTTTACCCTATTTTAATACAAATTTATGATTAAAAATCTTGATTATAGAAGAATAAGAATAATTTCATTCATAATATGTAACATATGAAGATTTATAAACATAGGCCCTCTTGAAATCAAATACACAAACATCACTCTCAGTGGGTGTTCTCTTAGCTCTTCTTTCCAGTGCTGTATGGAAAGTAAGCCTCTTTTAATTTTTGAAAGTAAAATTTACCTGTATCTACACAAAATTATACATGTACATTTGTATATGCATATATATATATATATATATATATAACCACACATACACTGTTCAAGAAAATTTCAGTGTATTTCTGTAGATCTCACTTTATCTGATATTCCTTCGAAAATGTTGCTTTATGGTAAATTTGGTGAAGCCATTCATAATTCATCCCGATGTTGTATAACATGATGGAATGAGATCCAGTAAGTGCTATGGGAATTGTGGAAATTTTGTCAGTCTCAGAAAGAAAAAGGTCCTAGGAAATACAGACTCATGAATCAAATAGTTCTAGTGTGACATAAGAAAAAGTTAGGAATGAACTCATAGGCAAGTATAATTTGTTTGAAAAAGGTTTAACTTGACTTAATGTTGTAGTTGATTGGTGACAGTAAGTGTGGAAACGAAAAGCATGAATATATCTTTAGAATATCAAAAGAATATTTGCTACTACTCTTTGCTGTTATGCTAGGTAAACATATGGTATCTTTTCTACTCTTTACAACTCTTTAACATCTTTGTATGAGAAAACAGATTTATAGAATCAATTTCCTCAAATACACAGACATGAAGGACAGATTAATTCTAGACTTTTTTTTTT
>RJWT010030105.1:0-14743 GCA_004365215.1 Cuniculus paca | reverse complement strand
TAGACATTCCCAATTCGAAGTCATTTTGAAGAAATCACCAATGCAATTCTAATAGTTATGTGGAAATACATACACTTAGGCTAGCCAAAACAACCTAAAGAAAAAATGTGAGTGAATAGGAACAATATTTGCCTTTGCATGTGAGATTTACTAGCTGATAGAACAAAGGAACTGTCTAGGGTGATGGAAACATCCTACACCTTGATGTGATTGGTAGTGTAGAGCAATAAACTTGTCAAAATTTACTGAACTTCAAATGTACTTTATATATTATATTTTTTCAACTTTTTCCTCAATCAAATTGAATATTGGAAAATAGCATGTTGATTTCATAACCAGCATATTTCATAAACTTGGATAGCTAGACTCATGTAAGTTAGGGCCTTGAAATTAAGCTCCAAGAGCTTCACGCAGAGCATGTTTTATAGGGGTCCAGTCGTGCCTTTCCATGTCTGCACCTGCCAAACACTATGTGCTCTCCTGTGTCTTGTGTCTGGGCAGCCCTCTTGGCTGCTTCTGCTATTCTCCTGCCTCCCCTCACCCCCACCTTAGAGTCCTAAGAACATTTGGCTGATCCTATGCTCTCCCTGGACTTTAAGAGAGTTCTGATATGCAGCACTTTCTCTACACTTTTGTATGAATCAGGAAAATCATATTTACCTTTTACTTGAAGTGCTGGGGCACATGGCTGCATTATCAAGTCCACAGGTTAAATTTTGACCCTCTTTCTTGATACGCCATAATGCTATTTCTTCTAGTCTGGATTCATGGTGTGTTTAGAGGAAGGCTGTATTCTTGCAATTTGTCCAGTTTTTAAATGTACACAACGAGATGAGTCCAATATTTCATTGGAATTCCAAATCTGCTACTATTTTAAAAAGTTACTCATCCCTTAGTTGGCTTAGCTGGGATCGTTTAGAGAGCTAATAAGTTCAGAACATGCAAGTCTCTCTAAATTCTAACATTTGTTGTGGTGGGTGTGAGGAAGCTTAGAGTGATCAGAAACCTCTCTCTACCTTCTAATATTTATATGACCTGGACGAGACACCTTTTAAATATCTATGTGAACCTTTAAAAATATCAATGATAAGGTGTCTACAAAATACACATAATAATAACATACACCTGTTGGTGTTTTTCAGAAGATTAAATGAAATATTGTAAGATATTTACAAAATTTTTATGTTATTGATATCTAAATAAAATTAATTCTAGCTGGTAAGTATAACACCATATAATTTGAGAAAGAAGTGAACATTTTTTATTAGAAATCACAAAATTCTGTGAAGTCTTTCAGTGACTAAGTCAATGAGTATAAATATTCTAGTTTTTGCTCAATGAAGAAAGATGTTACTGGTTAACCCTGATTCACATCTCCAGGATACTGTTCTTATGCCTAAAGCAGAAAAAGTAGTATTCTTACGGTTTTTTTCTGTAAAGGTTGCATAAGAAAATTAAACACTCAAATTCCTTAGCAAATTCTTGATGTGTACTAAGTACTCCAGATGCTGACTAAATTGATGGGTACAGTTATGTTTCCTGCATAAACTCAGAGTTGAGAGGAGCTCATACAATAAAATCCATACCAAAAATAAAACAAAAATTGTCCATTGCAAGTTCTTTCCAAAAGTACTGATCTGAGGATATAAGGTATCGAATAAGAATGTTCAGCCATGACTTTTGGAATTGAATGCCATCCTACACTAACATTCTGTATATATTCTATTTCAGAAAGTCCTATGATTCTAATCATTCCAGGTAATCCTGATGAACTGAGACAGATTTTCCTATGTGAGAGGTCACAAGTCCTGCAGGAGGTGACACAGAGTTCATGTGACAGCTCTGAGTCAGTCCCCAGATTCTGATTCAAAGTCTCTGGGTTCTTCCTCCAATGTAAAACTTTTTTATATGCAATAACAGAGCAAGCTGTTTAACACTCATCCCAACTTTTCTTGTTAGAACTCCCCCAAGACTTCTCTTTTATCCAAATTCTTCCTGGCTTATTCTTCAAGGAAAGATTTTGCCCCTCGACTTCTCTAATTAGTTTTGAAACGGAATTATCTTTGCACTCTTTATACTGGGTCCGAGCTATGGCAAAGCCTGAAAGGAAAGTGACAATATTGTAGAGATGCAAACGATGAATACTTATGTAAGAAAAATAAATGGAATTTAAATGTGTAGCCTGTTCAGAAATGAGCAGGGAAGAACAGAGAAAATGGTTTCGATTTATCTTTCTTTTAATCAAAGCCTGCATTGGAGGAGATGAGGTTCATCCCTCAAAGCAGAAGACTAAGGACTGTGTAATCATCAGATATTAATCCATGGTAGAACAGACTCTGCCGTTACCTATTTTCCTCAAATGGGGAAAATTCACCATTTAAGGAGACATCTTGGGCTGGGGATCTAACTCAGCGGTCTAAGTGCCTGCCCAGCAAGCGCAAGGTCGTGAGTTCAATCCCTGGTGCCGCAAAAAAAAAAAAAAAAAGAGACATCTTTACTTTACTTTCTGGATAGATGAAAATTTATGTCTAGTATCTCTGATAATAAATTTTGTCAGATGTTATATTTTACCAGTAATCATTTGTTTCTTTATTTACAAATAGCAAAGACATGAATTGATAATGAAATTTCGATAAAACAGCCTATATACCAGAATAACAAGTACAGTACTTACTAGTATAAGAAGTAGTGTTCAAATTAATATCAGAATGTAGGAAGTTTAAATAGATAATTCTGTAAATATCGTATTCTTGAATTATAATGTTTTTGATAACTCATTATGACAGTGCAATTTGGGTGAAATGTTACAAGTTCAAGTGTTCATTAGGATACAATATATTTCTATGGAAGCATGTGCTTTGCTTTTGTAATATCTTATTTAAGAGTCATATAATTATAAAGTCAAATGGAGTAGTATCATTATCTAACACCATCCCAAGAATTGAGGATCAAAGGGTCATGTAGC
Source organism: Cuniculus paca (assembly GCA_004365215.1). Taxonomy (NCBI): domain Eukaryota; kingdom Metazoa; phylum Chordata; class Mammalia; order Rodentia; family Cuniculidae; genus Cuniculus; species Cuniculus paca. The sequence goes on along the minus strand of RJWT010030105.1, from coordinate 11,778 downwards.
ATTATACACTGAAATCATGGCATTTAAAATTCAAAATTATAGCCAGGCGTGGTGGCTCACGCCTGTAATCCCAGCACTCGGGAGGCTGAGACAGGCAGATCGTTGTGAGTTCGAGACCAGCCTGGGCTACAAAGTGAGCTCAAGGCCAGCCTGAACGGCATAGTGAGACCCTGTCTCAAAAACACCAGGGCTGGGGGTCTAGCTCAGCGGTCTAAGCCCCTGCCCGGCAAGCGCGAGGTCGTGAGTTCAATCCCTGGTGCCGCAAAAAAAAAAAAAAAATTCAAAATTATTACTAACACCTTTGTCGGTGAGAATGAGAAGTATCTGAATCATGTCTTTCTGTCACAAGAGAGAAATGCATCTAAAATAAATCTTTAATAATGCATACTTCAAAGGTAGCAGGACATAAAATAAAGAACATGGTGAAGAGGTCTAAATTTTACAAGGAAAACATCACTCATTGGTGAGTATAATTTATAAGAGAAGAAAAGAAAATCTGTATACTACCTCCTTAAATAAAAATTGAATTCTCTACATGAAGATATAATTACTAAAATGTTTAAGTGCTCTAAAGAAAAATACCAAAAACAAATGGTAGGAATGGTCTAAAATAAGTATATGAAACTTTATTAAATGTGATTCTTTTCTCTGGAAAACAATCTAAATCTTATAAATAAGAGACTGTATTCAGGGCTTACTGAATAGTAGGAAAAAATTTTTAAGATATGCATGTTACTCTTTGAGTCTTCCTGGTTTTGCTGGAGAGAAGACTGCATTGGTCTAGGCCAAGGTCTTGGCAATTAAAATATGACAGCCTGTCACTGGCAGTTTTTGGTGAATCTCTAGTACATATTGTTGGAATCATGGCCTATCGATAGGTGTCTTTGTAGACTTTAGCTGCCAGCAACTCTGCACGATCTCATGGAGTAGGAGAGATGCTTGGTGTTTAGATTTTCATCTAGCAAATGCCAGACATGATCAGCATAACTTTGATACCATGATCTGTTTGCCTCACATACTATGTCTTTTCTGGTCCAAGGACCAATCTCCTTGGTTTGTTCATTTTCCTAAGTCCCTCCTCATAATATGTCCTAAGAGACTCTAGAAACATTATTTTCCTTCAATATTTCAGGCACTAAAAAGTTTTCCTGTTTCACTTTCCAAAATCCTATTTTTGGATGCCAGAACCTAAATAATAAATTCTGCTCTAATGATGCTCCTGCCCTGTTCTTCAACCTTTGTTCTCTGATCTCCTCTACTCAGTAGAGATGAATGTCTCAGCAAAATGTGGATACCTGCATGTGAAACTACTTAGAAAGAGAGCATACTACTTTTGAACTAATATTACTCTTGTTTTACAAGTGTAAATAATTCTTTGCCATGGGTTGTATTCATAAATCATACCACTTTGTAACAATATGTTACCTAAAAGTATAAAGTATCAGTTTTCCAAGAAAATCTAGTGGTGACTGAAACTAATAAGAATAAAAAATCTAAAGCTTTGGGAGGACAAACATTAAATCTGTAATGACTTAGAGAACCTGGACCTTTCCAAAGGAGATATATAAATTCTTGAAGTACTATATATGCATTTTGTAAGGCATGTGCTTTAAATCAGAAAGAGATCATTGCAAGATTTTCAAAACTGGACAACAATTTTTACTATAAGTAGCTTACAAGATTGTAAAGTTAGAGTTTTTATATTTTAAAGTAGGTTTTAAAGTTGAAGTTTTAGATCTTATGTGTTAAAGAGGTCTATTTATTTCCTGCATTAATACTACTTTCTCCCATATTCTTCTTTTTTGATATGTAGTGGATTTGGAAATAACCTGTGGAAATAACATTTCATATGATGTTATCAAATGGAATATTGATAACTTATTTATAATCCATAAATCGATTTGTACTTTCCTTGAAATTTCCACAGTAGATAAACAATAAGTTAGAGACAAAAAAGGATAGATATTAATAATGAAGAAGCACAAAGCATTATACTAGTATGTTCTAATAAGCTGCAGTACAATATAATGAAGTGATACATCAATCAGAACAATTTATTTTGTTCGTATTTCAGCCAATGCATATGTCTTTATCTATATGCTTATTTTTAATAATGCAAATTTACAAATGTTATTTTGTAATTAATTTAAAGTGTTCTAGTTTTATAGTTATTTGAGCTGGAGGATATCTTTTGAGGGAATATGGCTGAGAAAGGTGTCAACATGAAAAGGAGAAAGTGAGAAATAAACTGGTTATTTTATGAGTATCAGTATTAAATACATACAGCACTTCAGAATGCCAGTTTGGAAAATATGTGTAAAATTTTAATGAGAGTACTAGAAGACAAGTATGTGCAATAATATGTCTGAGGTTCAGATCTAGCATATTGAATGCATATGTAATTTAATTTAGGAAAGAAATATTGTTACCTGCCCTCATCAGATAGAATACTGGCTTAAAAATTTTAAAAGAATGGAGAAAAGGAGCATGGAAATGCATGGGTTTAACAAATGAATACTTGATTTGTAAATAGAGTACTATAACAAGAAATAAAGGATTACAAAAAGCAGATTGAGATTAAGATTGGACTAATATGCATTTAAAAGACATGTTGAAAGAAAAACATTGTAACAATTAGTACATTTTCATTGACAATCTATTCTATCTTAAATGGTCATAATTATACTGAATCATCATGTGAGATATTTAAATATTTTAAGTGTTTATATCTGATTTGATCTGTACCAAAGTAAGCTTAATATTCATGATTATAAAGTGCTAATACACTTTAGTAGAATAAACATTATTTCATAATAATGGATACAAATGGGTTTGCTCAAATAATTATACCTCAGAATGTCACATAAAATATAATACTTCCATATTTTAAAGTTAATTCTAGATGAAAAATGTAGAACTCTAATGTAATAGAAACTGGTTATACATTCGAAGAACTTGTTTTTCTCCATGATTGTCATTTTTTCCATCCAAATAAAAATAGTTGTGATTTATTTAATTTCTTAGCAGTATTCAGTAAACCCAGTTCTACTTATAGTTAGTAAGTTTGCTCCCAAACCTACTTGTGTGTAGCACTAATTTATTTTGTGTACGATTTTCTTTGTGGCCATATTTTTTGCCAAACGATGCACATATTCCCTTGGTTATAGCTATTAATTCAAAGCAAATACTTGATCAAGGGGTAATGAATCTATACTTTAACCATGCCAGGTGTTTTTAAAATAAGAAGTGAGAACAATGGTTGCAATGAATCTAATACGAATTATATGTTAGAGAATAAGGCAATTTTCTAAGAATATTAGCTGAATGATCATAAGGAAAAATTAGTGTGAAAAAATATTCAAAAGAGCATGTTCATGTTACAATTAGGCAAAAAAGGAATTAATTTCAAGTAGTGGGATGGTGCTGGTAGACAGTAACAATTGACTGTGTGTGGAGAGAAAGAAGACCCGTGTCTCAGTGGAGCAGAGATGTATTGGCTCTAGATGGCTTTCATGTCTATTTCTACATGAACTTTTACAATAACCTTGTCTTCAGAATATTTCTTAACAAAATAGTCTGTACCAAACCAAAAGAACTCAGTTACTGACAAAACCATATAGAGGAGAACATTCTTCTATTTCACCAAAAATTCTTCAAACAATTCCTCTAAGAATTCCTTTTATCTGTAGTTTAGTAATTGGGGCTGCACAAATTGTTTGATACCATAGATCATACACAGAATCATGTACTGCCTGATTGTTAGTTTTAAAATCCTTACAGTTTGTGGAGTTGCCTTCAAATTTCTCCCAAGTTAACCTAATTTTTCATGATTGGAGACTTTAAATAATCTCGTATATCAGTTTTGACAAATATGCACATTCAGGAAACATTGAAAATTTGTGTTCATGTAGGAAAAGTAACAAATAACTTAATGAGACAACTTATGAAGGTAACTGGAAAACACAAAAGGAGAACTTGAATACTGATTGCCTTACTCATCAGAACTGTACTGCAAATTCTTTTCAAGGGCCTTTCTTCTTTGTCTCCTCCCACCCCCAATTTTGAATGGTAGATATAGGAGCTAAAAACCTCATTGTGACATTTATGCATTATTAAATGATAACACTTAACTCATTTCCCTCTTACTAGCCTAATTGTTAGAGACACTTATTATGCAAAAATCTCAGCCCCAATGACTTTTAGCTGAGTAAAGCTATTATGCTTATTCCAATATACTTAGTAATCTGTTGCATTTTAATTCTTCTTCCAAGAAAGTGAATGTTGAATAAAATAGAAATCCCTCTATATATTATTTCCATCTACAATTCAAAAATGTTTTCAAGAGAGTAAAAGGGCATGTGTCATATGACTAGATATACTTATAAGGAAGTCCCTATCTAGTCCAGATCCCCAGAGTGCCTAAAATTCAAAATGAGTTAACATTTCGATTTTTAAATTACCCTCATCTGTTTCTGAGTGACTTATACTAATTGGTATTCAACACTATGTTGTTGGAGAAAAAGGATAGTGGTTTTTGGTTATGTGTTAAAATTCACTTGGGAAAGGAAGCCTATGGAGAATTTTTTTTTTAAATAGAGGAGAACAATATTTATTACAAAAACTTTTAAACCTTTTTGTCTTTGTCCTTGGATGAATTTTAAGTGAAAAGAAAGATCCATTTTATCTTTTTTTTTTATTCTCTTGAGTCCTGTAGTAGGATTAGCTCTGGGAAATCTTAGAGTTAACTTGAATATGAGATTTCCCAGAAAGAAAACCAGGTGAAATTCAAGCTCTAGACATTTCTTTGCCAAGTTGACTGTCGGGAAGGCTGTCAGATGGTTCAGTGTTTTCGGGAGGTTAAAAGCTCTGCTACCTTTGTCCTTGAACAGGGTTGTTCTGTATGGAAGTATGGCCCTGAGGAGTTTGCAGTGCTTTCTGGGCAATGTAAGTTAAATTAAGATTTTTCAAATGCATTGTGATTATAAGTGATAATTTTATGATCTCCATTTTGCTTCATTTTAGAAACAGAAAAATCTGTGACTTATATGTAGCATTTTCAAAGAAATTCAGTGCAGCGTTCACTGCAGTCCTTCCTATGGCTCCCATTGTTTAGGCTGCAAACATTACAGCCCACAGGTACTCAAGTCAGTGGGTAACTGATGATGAGCAGAGGGTGCTTTTATTCCAACCAATTGTTACAATTTCTTCTCCCAACTCATCTAATGTTCTGGAAATAAATTTGAACTTTCAATGTTTTATTTATTTATTTATTTATTTTTCTAATCTTTTATACTTTCTGACATTTTGCCCACATGGAACTTGTTCTTGCATGGATCATCAGTGATTTTAGTCTTATAGGAACAAATAATATTTTTGGAGGTGGTCTCTTGCTTAACCTCTCTTCATTAATTCATTTAATGAATTCTTGTGCATTCACTCTTGTGAGGCACTAGCAAAACAGTTGCACAACACAAAGATGGACCACTTCCTATGATGCTTGTAGTTTGAAAAGTAGACACTTAACCAAATAATTATAGAGGTGTCAAATATTAGAGAAAAACATCATGGAAACATGTAATTGAGCAGCCTACTCAGACTCTGAAGTTAAAAAATGTCTCCAGCTGAAGTTTTTTCCTTAAGTTCTAAGTGTAAGTGGAGTTGGTTTATGAAGTGTAGCCAAGATTTTTCTAACCTAAGTTCCACCACTTCCCCTTTTTTCCAGTTAACATCTACTCACTCATCTAACAAAATAGCCCTAAATGTAGATGAGAAATAATGAGAGTTTTGAATGGGGGAGAGAAAAGGGTGATTGCATTTGATTGTGTTAAGATATAGGTTCAGAACTATGAAGTGATTGAGTAGATGTGAAATGAAGGAGAGAACTATGATGAGGAAAACCCCACTTAGGCACTGAGTTGATGATAGAGCCCTGGCTTGACAGTGGGTATACCAGAAGGTAGCAAGGTGTAGAGAAAGCTCATGAACCTAATTTGTGTGTGTGTGTCTGTGTTAATTGGAGGAATTCAAGAGACAGTGGCAGTGTGTGTGTTAAACTGAGTTCAAGAGACAGTGGCAGTATGATACAGAGAGAGAGAGACAAAAACAGAGAGAGAAAGAGATGTTGCTCCAAAAAAGGAGGTAGGAGATGCACAAGGTATCTTAAATTAAAAGTAACCACAAATGACCTCATCATCACACACAAAGATACATGATCAGAATTCTCCCATATTTGTGTGATTTTGGGTCTGGCCTTCAAAGGTAGAAGCTTGAGACTCGTGTTTAGTCCTCACAATTTATCAATCTCCGTGAATTATCCGTGGCTGTGTCCCTCTAATTTTACTTTTAGAATTTCTTTTGAAGCCATCCCCTCAGCCCCACCCTCTTGTTTATTTCTAATTTGTTCAGGCTCCCTTTCGTTTGAGGAACTGAAATAGCCTGGTAATTAAAGTTCTTTTGTTGGTAGCATCATGTTCTTAAATGAATATTTATACTGTTTTCGGAGCTACTTGAAAAAAATTTGTTTCTCCTTTTCTCCTCTTTCCAATATTAATATGTCTCCTTACACATTTCGATTTTACCAATTGAGTTCTTTTTCATTTTTCCATACTGCTCTCATTCCCAAGTTTGCACATACTTATTTTCTTTCATTTCGTTATCCATTTTTATCCACATATAATTCTTTTGTACATGCGCTCACCAGTAGAGATTCAAACCATTATTATCATTTTGGAAGCAAGAGAAAAGCATCTGACAATGATTAACAGTGTCCTGTATAAAGAATAACTGCTCGTGTTTAGATCTCAACTCCAATTTGATCTATCAGCTACCTAACCAAGGACAATGTACCAACCCGTCTGTGTCTCATTGTCATTATGTGTAGAGTAGGCATAATGATAGCAACTGTTTCATAGTGTTATTCTGAGGAATGGATTAACTATAAAGTGCTTTGATGCTTTCTAAAGTATTTTAATGGTATCTGACACATAGAAAACATTGTATATTCTCATTTTTATTTATTTTATAATGGTTGTTTAATAAATACTAGTAAAAAGGAGTATTCATGTAATATTATTAATGAAATTGATATAGTGATTACTGCAGTCAAAATTATTTGAGTACTTGGGTATATTTCATGCATGGCCCTGACATTGATTATGTAGTAGCAAATATAAAAGTAGAATTCATTGCCTCATGAAACTTAACATCTAGAGGAAGAAATACATATATGGTGACATATGTGAGGAACGATGGATTTACAAAACTTAAACATTGCACAGATACAAAATATTTAACATTTTTGAAATAAGATTTATCTTTTCACCTTAAATCTCTTTTTCTTTGCTCCTTGGTTTCAATAATGTAAATATCTGCTTATTTGCACCATTCTGCACAGGGACTACCCTCCCCTGCTCTCCTTCCTTATAGGGTGCATTTTTGAGGAGACAAAACACTGAGCATAAAAAGCCTAAACTCTACCTCCTCCAAAACCATATGAGGCTACTGTGAATATCTTAAATGTCATGGATAATTTCCTCAAGAAGTTAGTGGATTTGATGATGAAAAAAAAGTCAAATCTAAAATACTAAATTGCATTAAATAGTTAAGTCACAAAAGAAAACAATTTAAGAGTTGTGTTGTTACAGGCAACTGAGAGAAATATTATAGGCAGTCAGACAGGGCTAGGCCCTCGAAGGAGCCAGTGCAGGCCAGATACCTTGCAACTGTGGGAGAAACAGACACCTCTGCTGTGGGTCAGGCCTCAAGATAAAATATAAATCAAATGTACCTACATACTTTCTAAGGATAAGCGTCAAGAATTGATACTCTAAACAGGTCTTTATCACCCTGAGGAAGCCAGGATTCATCATCCCAACCCCCTCTTTATGCACGCCCACTGACTACATGACTCACTTCCCCATTTGTCCCTGATTTAACCAATTTTACCTGAGCAATTAATCTTACTGAGCAATTAAGGTTGAACATAGCTCTGTCCCACCGCATGCCTGCCTACATTGCAAGTTCCCAGGTTTCCCCCACCTTAGACCTACCTCACCTTGTAGTTTTGCTCTATAAAATCCCTAAAGAAGACAGGATCCTTGGCAACCCACTTGGGACCCCTTCTGCCTCTCTCGGACAGAAGCTTTCTTTCTCTCAATAAATATATTCTGCTCTTAACCTCCATTGTTCCTAAAATTCATTCATTCTTCAATTTTAAAGAACATGAGCTCATACTGGACATCTAGTAGGCTAGGATTTTGGTTCCTCTATGTCACTGTGAGGTAGCGCACAACTGTAATGTAAAGGCAATAGAGGGATTAAGAGGAGGCTGCTGCGGTCAGAAATAATAATTGGTGTGTGTTGTGTTGAAAGGAGGACTTGAGAGGTGATGGTATTTCCTTCTTACCTTAAATGTAACAGAGAGGCTGAAGAAATTCGTTGTTTACCTACTGGAGCTGATGATTTCCTTTTATTGTCTGGTCAAATGCCTGACAGCTGGGACTTCACCTCAGTTCCAGCACAGTGGCCTTCGTCCTGAAGTAGAAAATGACAACAAAGCAGACTTCAAAGTCAAAAACTTAGTATCTGTCAAGTGAGTCCACAAGACAGCCTAACACTAAACTAAACCCCAAATGCGGCATTTGTGATTTGCTTGTGGCTTATTCAAATTATCTAAGAATTGTTTCTCGACATGATTTTTAAAGATTTCTGACATGGCATGTGGTTTACAAATTCTAGGACTGGAATAAATAAAGCTTAAGAGAGTTTGCTTGGAAGCAAAGCTGAGGAGGGGAAGAATTCAAGGGCACCAAGAAGGAAATAGGATTAGATTTATATCCGCCAGAGCTTGCTTTGTCCGCCTTTTCACCAAACCTAAGTTACCTTTATCTGTTTATTGCATGTTTATCTTGTTCCCATCTGGTTTTCTCTATATATTTGTTATTTTTCTTGCTCAGATGACAGAGGTCTTAGCCCAGGCTCTGTCAGCAAACTTGTTTCAAGAGATCCTGGTCATTTGTGGAAGTTCTGCCTGTTCCTTGACCTTGGCTTTATAGACAGATTTTTGGATTTTCCATTAACATAATTTTCTACTCTGACACACAGTCACTTAATGAAAAGAAAATATCTTAATTAAAATATATTATTAACTTTGTCAATTCAAATGAAAATGACTCTCTAATTTAGACTCAGGCATAGAATTTTAAAGTTAGGAGAGGCCTTAGAGGTCACCTAGCAAATGAATGGTTTCGGTAATTGTTCTCCCCTGCTGTGTGCATTAGCATCTGCACCACAGTTAGTACTGTCAGATAGACACTTTTAAAAGAGATACTCTGACCTTAGGAATATAGAAAGTTTCTAATAGCTGGACTTCTTAGCAATCTTGCTGAAGTCCTCTGACCCAACAGTTCATGACATAATTATTTATTAGGCTACGAGTAGAATCTTTTATGGTTTAGAGTAGATAATAAAAAGGATTACTACTCAGGCAGTTTCTGCCTTAAACTCACAGTTTTCCTAATCTCTTTCCCTATGGCAACAGAGCAATTACTTTCCAGCATGTTGATTCTTTTGTACTTTAAATATAGATAAAGGTAATCATGCTGAAAACCTGGGGGTTAACTTCTGCTCCTGAACAGAAATCCCACACTGTAGAAAACCACAGCTTCATGGGCTTAGTTTTCTACAAAGCTTAGCTGTGACTGCATGTAAGGAACCAAATATATGTCAACTAAATCCATAGCTTTACAGTTGCGAAGAATGACATCTGATGCACCAACATCTTAATTGAAACCTTGTTTCCAGAAAATAGGGTAAGTTATTTGTCAGTTGTGTTTTCTTAGAAAATATAATTTAGCTGACATAAGAAGCTAACTTATGAAAATAAAAAGGATAATTGGCCTGAAATGGTGGAGAGAAATGGTAGAGTGGAGCAGAATCTCTGGAATTATGAAATTGATCAAACATGTCATGCATGGAAACCAAATCATACCAAGAAGAATGTGTTAAAAATTAATATTGCATACATTATCAAGTGAGCTTTAAAAATGTAAATCTGGGTGTTTCATGTATACAGAATTTGTCTCAATGACTAAAACACCAGAATTAGAAAAAAAATTTTATAAGCCCTGGAAATGACACTGAATTCCATAAAAAAAAATGCAGTCTACTTAAAACTGATGAGAACTGGTGTGTTTTAGAGGTGTTACTCTTTTTTTTATCAGCTTCCAAATAAGTGGCAAAACATTGTGAGATATAGAAATGGATGCAAATTGTACCTTAAAAAATGTGTGTCAGTAGTTGATACTCAGCATTACGACTGAAATAAACCCTGGGATTTTATCAATTGGAATAAGAAGACAACATCACATACCTAAAGTATTTGGAAATTTTCTTCCCTTCTTTTTGAGAGTAAAATTTAACATAACATTAGAAATTATTATAATCTTTGATTCTCTCATCCGAGTTACAGAATTTGAGCCATTAATATACAGTGGTATAATCGTCTCAGGGTCAAAGCATAGAAAGTAAGAAAATACATCTCCCAAAATAGGGAATGTGCAGTCTAACTCCTGTTCAGTAATGGTAAATATACCAAGACAATTTTACTTAGACTTCTTAGCTCTAAAATTAAAAATCAATAATTGATGATGGAGTAGATGACTAATTTGATAACAAACATTATTAAATATTGCCTGCATTTGTAAATATTGTTTCCAGTATTGTAAATATTGTTTCTAGTTAATAGTATAACAATATTACCTCTTAGTCCAATGGTTAAAATAGTATTTTTGAATGAAAGCTGTATTTATAAATTGAATAAAATACCTCTATTCTCACATTTTGAGCCCTGATACTTAATTGGCATAGGTATTGAGTCCTACTATGAAGAATAGGAAGTAATAGTAAAATACTGTGAAAGTTAAACATAAAAATCCCTGATTGTGTTGATAAGACCATTTTTTTTTCAATCATTTAGCTAATGCTGACCCATGGGTAATTGTTTTAATTGAAAGAATGATACATTTGTGACTGAAAAAAAAAAACACAGTGAAATATCCTAAGCTAGGAGTAAATGAGGCAAGATGGGCGAGAGGTAGGTTACTTAGGATGCTGTCATAATGATCTACAAGAAAAATGCTGGGAGCTCAAATATAAAGCATTGTAATGGAGAGAATGATAAGGATCAAAAAAGTGATTGGAAATTAAATCCTATACCTCTTCCTAGTGGCTTGATATGGAGTGTGTATAAGCCACTTTATCATCACTAGAATAAAGTACCTGAGGCAAGCAATTTAAAGCAGCAGACATTTGTCTCAACATTTCAAAGGATTCAGCCCATGATTTACCTGACTCTGAAGCACAAACTGCATAGCAGAAGGGCCTGGGGAACGGAAGGTGCTTAACTCATGGTAGCCAGGAAGCAGAGAGAGCTAAGGATGAGAGTCAGGCCACACCTTCAGTGACTCACATCCTTAACTCGGCCCCATCTCCTAATACCCATCCTCTAATTCAATATGATCTTGACTGCATTAATTACTGCCTAGTGTTGCACCCCTCTGATCCAATCACCTTCTGGGAGCATCACCACTGAGCACATGAGACTCTTGGGGAGCATTTTAAGTTTAAACCCTAACAGGATAGGAGGGTAAAAGTCCAAACAAGAAAACAATGTAGAAAGATCAGGTTTAGGTTTTGGGTAACTGGTGAATGATCAGTTTACTTTCTCAGGTCATGAGTTCCTGAGTAGAACACATTTGAGAAAAGAAGATTTTAAATTGA
>RJWT010030104.1:0-14735 GCA_004365215.1 Cuniculus paca | reverse complement strand
AAACAAGATAATTGGACATCCTCCATGGCTGCAATTATGTATTTTGTTATCTTTAAAATAGCTGTCCATGCCATCAAGTATAATAAAATCAAATAAATCAGAATAAAATGAAACTAATCAGAACAATGAAGACAATATGAGTTTCAAATCATGATAATAGATTAACAGTGGCCACTTCCTTCCCTTTTTAGATAATTCCTCCCCTTTGACTTTCCCAATATGTATTGTGCATTTTGGATCCCACTAACACCTTTAGTTTGTTATGCTATGGAGACAACACAAAATTCACCCTTGTGACTCTGGCCCATTACGTCCATGTGCCCTATTACCAGTTGCCTCTATCTACCCACAAGAGCCTTGAGGTTATCTTCCTTTATAGCTGAGTAGGTTTCTACCATATAAAATGCTGTCTTTCTTATCCATTCTGCAGTTGATGGGTAAGCTAACCCTACTTTTTTTTTTTTGGCTCCCTATCACATAGGGCATTGTTCTCTCTCCTTTGACTTTCAGTCTATGAATTTTCTTTCTACTTAAATGTATTTCTTGTATAGAACATATTGATGGATCCTGTCTCCTGATCCACTCTGCCTGTGTTTCTTTCTGTTGGTGCCTTGAGGCCCTCTTGCACTGCATTGTCTCTGCCATGTTATTTTCCTGCCATTGGCTCCCTATTTTTCCTCTCCATTCAATCAACTGGCCCCACTCATTGGTCCCCCTCTGCCATTGTTCCTGAGACCATGGCCTTTTTCTCTCTCTCTAGAATGTCCTTTAGTATTCTTTGTAGGGTTGGTTTGGTGGTCATGAATTCCTTGAGTTAGTTGTTCTTTGTCATGGAAGTATCTTGTTTCTCCATTAATTTGGAAAGAAAGTTTTGCAGGGTACATCAGTCTGGGTTGGAAGTTGTTTTATTTCAGGACTTGCATTACTTTACTCCAGCCTCTTCTTGACTTGATGGTTTGTGTTGAGAAGTCTGCCATGATTCTGATGGGTTTTCCTTTATAGGTGATCTGTTTCTTTTCTCTAACAGCTTTTAATATTCTGTTCTTGAGTTGAATTTCTGGGATCTTGATTATTATATGTCTGGGTGTAGATTTGTTTCAGTTATGACTAGCTGGAGTTCTAAGTGCCTCACTTATTTGAATGTCATATTCTTTTCTTATGCTTGGGAAGTTTTCGTGAATTATATCTGTAAATAAGGTCTTGATGTCATTTGTCTTGACACCTGCTTCTTCACTCACATTTTAAATTTGTAAGTTATGTTTCTTTGAATTGTCTTGCAGCTGTTGAATTGTTACCTCCTTAGTCCTTGTTACTTTTAAGAGATCTTTACTTTCGTGATCACAAGCTGCAAACCTGTCTTAAAGGTTTGAAAGTCTGCCTTCAGTTTCTTTCAAGTGGCTTTGCCAGCCTTCAATGGAGTTTTTAATTTCCTGGATATCTCTTTGACTATTTCATGCATTCTAAATCTCTCTATATTGTTCATTCATGGTTTCCCTCATTTTCCTATGCTTCTCTATTTTTTTATTTGTGTATTCTTTAGAGATGCTTAGTAATTCTTTAGAGATGCTTAGTAATTTTATTATGTTTTTCATTTCTTCTTTTACCTGGGACAGAATTTCTGTTCTAATTTCTCTTATAGCTTCATGAAGTTGTTTCTTTACTTCAGTTGACATCACTTCAGATATTTCAAGTGTGCAATCCTGATCTCTTCTGTGTTTACCTCTCCTGGACTTGCGCTGCTTGGGTTGGATGTCAGAGCTTGCCTTTTCCTTCCTTGTCTTGGCATATTCCTGATTTCTTCCACACACGTGGATAGTGTAGCCCCAGCAACCCCGGCATTGGCCACAATCTCTCTGAAGTGAGACTGCCTGGCTTTTCTGGCCAGTGCTGGCTATGGGTATCCAATGGTGAGCACCTGTGCCTCTGCACCAAGCTGGGTACTGGCCCACAAGGGCCCCTGGAATTTGCACGGGAGTGGAACTGGCCAGGGCCTGCAGATCCAAGCTGGCCAGGAACCTACACAATGTTGTCTGGAACTTGCACAGGAGAGAACTCGGTCCAAGCAACTTCTGCAGGTCTGCCCACAACCTGGAGCTGTCAGAAGACTGTGTGATTTTTCTAGCTAGTGCTGGCCACAGGCACCTGATGGTGGGCACCTGTGCCTCTGCACTGAGCTGGGTACTGGCCCACAAGAGCTCCCAGAGTTTGCACAGGAGCAGAACTGGCCAGGACCTGTGGATCCAAGCTGGCCAGGAACCCACACGATCCTGTCTTGTCTTGTCTTTTCTTTTCTCTTTTCTTTTCTTTTCTTTTCTTTTCTTTTCTTTTCTTTTCTTTTCTTTTCTTTTCTCTTCTTTCTACAAACATCTTTTAACTATAACAATAGGAGAACAGAGTACCAAACACATGCATCATGCTGTCTTTCATGTTTACTTGCACGTTCAGCTTTCCATTGCCTTTGCTTCTCATGTGGATTCAAATGACCACGCTGGGCTTGTTTCATTCTGTGAGACTCCTGTGAGTATCAGGAGCGGATCTACTGGCCATGAACGCTCTCCATTGCAGCTTATCAAAAATGTCATAATTTTCTCTCCATTTAGGAAAGGTCATTTCTCTCCATAGAGACTTCTTGGCTGCCAATGTTTTTCTTTTGGCTCACTGAATTTGGTGTCCCTGCCAGTTACCTCCAGGGTTAGTGATGAGAAGCCAGGCATGGATTTCATTGAGGACCTTGGCCATGGTAAATCACTTTTGTCCTGATAATTCCAAGATCCTTTGTCTTCTGATTTCAGCAGTTGTACTATGTTGTGCCTAGGTGTGGATCTGCCTCAGATTATCCTACTTGGAGTTTGGAAGTTTGTTAGATGGGCAGATTAATATTTCCCATCAACTTCAGGAAGTTTTCAGCCATTAGTTCTTCTAGTACTCCTCCTGCTCCTCTCCTCTCATCTGCAATTTCTGAAGTTTCATTGCTTTTTGGAGCCCATCTTTAATGTCTGTGTTCCTCATCGCATGTAGGCAGTGCAATCTCCACTCAGTTCCCATGGTGGTCAGCTCATGACTTGTGCAGATGTCCTTTTGTGGACAGCAGTAGCAACTTCCAGCCCTGGCAGAGGGTCTGTGAATGTATACGGCCTACTTGCTGTGTGGACCATCCATACACATCTTTCCGAGTCTGCACTTCCTTCCTGAGCCAAGCTGCAAGGTCCACCCCAGGTGAGAGGTGAAAGTCTTTGGAGTATCTTCCGAGCATGTCCATAGATCCAAACACATGCACAGCCTTCTCAATTGTCACAATTGTGACCACAGCATTGAGAAGATGCAATACCAAGCACTGACTGCCAGCCATTAGCTACAAATGCTCCAGGGAACACTTGGTAGCGAGCTCATTATTAGTCAGGTCACATAAAAACAATCCTAGAAGCAGGAGTTCACAGGGGACTGTCAGACAGATGAAACCAGGACAGTTCCTGAGGAGGGGAAATCCAGGGAATCCAGATCTGCCCTTCACCCTCCGTGACGGGAAGGCTGTGGGCTTTAAGGATCCTGTGTTGTGGAAAGGGCGGATGTGCCCAGATGAGAAACCATGAAACGCTCTGGAAAGTCACTCTCTGGCTGACTCAACCATTTTGGCAAATAAATGCTCATCAGATTATTCCAAGCCTTTCATTAATCTCCAGTGATCTGGAAATGCTGATTTTAACAAACTTTGCCACTGTTGTTTTATTCTCTTCTCTCTTTTTTTATTCTTTTCGAGGGGAAGGTCTTGCTGAGTTTCCCAGACTGCCTCAAACTTGCCCTCCTCCTGCCTCAGCCTTCAGAGTAGCTGGGTGACAGGTGTGTGTCACTGCACCTGGCTTTCCCAAATACTATTTGTCATTTTTCTGAGGGATAGATTTTCAGGTCCTTCCTCTGTGGTCCCAGAAGTGGTCTCTGGGACATTTTAAATATGACAGAAGAGCTCCTAAGAGTATTTATCACCCATGAAAAGAATCAGAAAAGGTTCTAGGTTGAATAATGCTAATGCTAATAATAATAATTTTTGTTAAAGCTTACCTTTCCAAGCTTTTATAAAATAAAATGATATTTTTAGAGGCTGTTATCAAACTCACCTCTTCTATGGAATCTCTCACATACACAGCTGTGAAAAGTATTCTCTTGGGGAATCAGGAATGGCCTGCTCACCAAAACCAGACCTAAATCAACAGTGTTGTAAATATTCCAGCACAGACTCAAGGTGACAGTTTTAGAATGGCATAAATTTAACTTCGTATTTCTCCAGTGCTTGATGTAGGAATAATAAATCTAGAATGCATATGACATAAATACATGCTTCAGTTTGTATTTTCTCCCTATAGATGACCCTCTGCCAATTCATGCTACACATATTTGATACACTCTTTCTACACCATACATTAGAAGTTAACTGGGTAAAAAACACTTTACAAGTAAACAGAATGAGATACAGAACTTACATGATGACTAATCTAGAATTCTACTTACACACCAATATTTGTGAAGGTTGTTAAACTGTGACTTCCTGGAATTAACAGTACACACACATACAAGCTTTTAGAGAGGTAAGGAAAAAAATAAATACCTAAGTATCAATGTCACTGATCACTACTAGTGACAAACTGGAAATGCAGCCCACGGACCACATCATGGTGACATTTGCTGTGCTGAGTTCTCTAGGCCTTAGCTTCCTCATGTGTAAAACTGTGATAACAAAATAACTTATTGGTTCTAGAAGGACTCTATATACATGTTAGGGATAATTACCATGCTGTCAACTTGGAGGACAGTAAGGACACTTACAGGAGGTAACAGACAATTTTTGAAAGAAAGAAACAACTTCTTTGTACAGGGCGGGGTCCAGGGCTTCACACATGCTAGGCAAGTCCACTACCACTGAGCGGCCCCCCGAGAGACTGTCCGAGAGAAAGCATCTTAGGAAGGTGAGGACTATTCAGCATGTAGCTTTACAAGGGAAACTTTTACAGCAAAAACCACAAGTAATTTACTGTTGTGAATCATCTCTACTTCCACTTTGTTTTTTTGAAAGATGTGTATGTCTGCTCTTACAACAGTTGTCATAGAATTTAATTCATCCTCCGGTTTTGCCACGTGTAATCTTTTATCTTAGATAATTCTGCACCATCCTTCCTCCATCAGGTTTTAATTATTCAAGGAGACTCAATCCTTGTGTAGTCTGCATTCTTCTGATGTGGGGTTTAAGAAAGAGTCATGTGATCATCAGACTTCCCAACCCCTCAGGAACAAGATCCAATCCCCATGTGAATTACCTTGGGATGCACTTCAAATTGGGAACGGGAATAACACATCCAGTCTTATCTCGTCTTACAACAATAGAAAACATCTATCTTAGTTATTTTTCTTGTTGCTGAGACAAAATGCCCGACACCCAAAGTTAAAGATGCAGAGGTTTATTTGGCTCACAGTGTGCAGAGGTTTCAGTCCAGCTGGCTGGCTCCAAAGCGGGGTGCACACGGCAGAGGGCATTACAGAGGACAAACAGCTCTGGTGGGCAGAAGGCAGCAAAGCAGTGAAGAAGCAAGCAGCAAGCGACAAGGGACAAGCAGCGACACTTTCTGTCCCTTATATCTTACCCAGGCTCCCCATCCGTAGGGCAGGTGGCATTCACACCCAGGGTGGGATGGGTTTAATCCTAGCACCATGCAGTGAATCAATACCAGCATCACATCCTCGATCTCAGCATCACACACCCTAGATCCAATCAACTCAGAAAAGCGCGGGCTTTGGAGAGCATCCAGACACAAGTCATAACAACACGGACCCACACTTCTATGCCGAGAATGTTGTTCCTCTGCTCTGCACAAGGAACACCACTGATTGCACCCATGGGGGCCAGCACACCCCAGTGTCCCATAATGGGTTTTCCTGCCTGGGAATGTGGAGCTGGAATACAAACATTAGTTGTTTAATTATGGACACCAGCCAGGGAGGGTGACCTGAGTGCCACTTACTGATTTTCACAATAGCTGAGTGCAAGTGACAGACCAACCTATGGGGCAGGATAAAGGGACCAAGCATGACAGGGACCAAGAAGGCCCACAGGAGGGCACACAGCCCAGAACACAGGGAGGCACAGACGTCCCGCCCACCTTTTGGACCCTGGGTTTTATTTAGTTACGTGGGAAGCCTCACCGCACGCTTTCCATCTCAATTTTGCACCGGACTCCCTTATTTTCAACCACTTGCCCTTTCTTAAGCATAAATTGGCTTATGTTGCTTTGACTCCAACCCTCCTGGCTCAGGCGCTGCCCCCGCAGGTGATTAGATGACCGCATAATCTGACTGCACCTGGAGAAGGTGGGATACAAAAGAGGCCCTATAATTACAACAGAAGCACAGACGTACTCCAGGGAGCGAGAGGAAAAAACGGGCTGCAGGGTGGCTCGCGTGGTCCCCCTCTGATCGAGGCCACGGAGCAGCTTCCAGTCTGGACCGGTGATAGCAGTTTCTGTTGCTATGGAGCCAGCGGCCCCCAAACAGTGACATTTACTTTGCTCTGTCCCGTGGGGTTTGATAGAGCTCTCCTCACCTAGGCCCTTCAAGGTCTTCTAGGTGGCACCCAGGTCAGATGGTGGCCAGCAATCGGCCCCTGAATGATTCTTCAGTCACAGGTCCACTGTCTAGACTGAGAGGCTCAGTGGCTGGAGCATCTGGGCTCTGTGAGCCCCAGGACCCCTTATGCACACAGTCGCTGCAGGTGAAGAGGCTGCAATCACTGGGCATCTTCCACAGCAGCTGAAAGCCCCCAGAGCAAACCTCCCCGTTCCAGGTCACCTCACGACCACAGTGGCTCCAGTTCCAGGGGTGAGACGGTGGACTCCAAGCATCATGGGAAGAGGTCAGAGAACTGGTGACAGTTCTCAACTCCCTCACAGGATCCTGCTTCTGAAGACTCACGACTGTGACCTGAGAGGTGGGCTGGGCAGGTCCCACGTCTCAGGCCATCACAGTCCTGAGCCTGGGGCAGTCAGGTGCATCCAGACTGCCCGTGACCTTCTCACAGTATACGGCAACCAGAAGACAGAGAAGTGGGTTCCCAGCACCCCTAACAGACACGAGACAAACTCCACACTGCACAGCTCTGAGTGCTCCTTAGCCCACACCTGTGAAATATTCTACATTGACAATCTTTGTCCTTTATTTAAAGAAAAACTATAGTAAAGTCTAAAAGGCTACTTTTTATTTAAGAGGATGATTTTATTTGGAGCGACTTCATCAAGCAGATTCTGGAATGTCTGAAATTTGTGGCATGTCAATCATTTCCATATAAAAAGTAACTTTTGAACCCAATGTGATGATCCACCTCTGGAACCCCAGCTCTCTGGGAGGCTGAAGCAGCCTCACCAACACTTGCTATTATTCGATTTCTTGATGGAGACTCTGTCCGGGGTAGCGCAGAATCTCAGTGTTGTTTCAATTTGCATTTCGCTCATGGCCAACCGTCTTTCAAAATCTGACATTATGTGAATCAACAAGCCATATGCTGATGAATGCCAAGCAGCCCACTTTTACCCTCAGAAGGGCTGGGGACATTTCCATTTCATGAAAAACTTAGGGACTGTAAGGGATATTTTTCTTTAAAAAACAGGTACTAAATGGCAATCTCTCTGATGTCCAAGTCCGAATTAGGTAAAGTATGTCGAACATAGGCATTAGATTCATGATCTATGATTTAAAATTCATTATTAAATATGAAGAAAAGGTTGATTAAATGAGTCAGGCTCTGGGGAGATTCCAAAACGTTATTGAAAGCAATGCCTTTCCATCAACCTAAAGACACAAGTAAATCTGCTTTTGTTGTGAGAGGCACTTTCGATGCTGTCACCTGGTGAGCCTCTGAAGCAAGGTCCTGCTCCTGCTCCACGCAGAATAGGATGCCCTGAACATTCGGAAACACAGCAGTTTTAATCATCCCAGCCCTTTCTGTAGCCTACTTCTGTTCAAAAAATACAGTAGCAATGGTTAGTGTGGATTGCAAAAGTCACCTTGCTTCAAAGCCAAGGGAAAGGTTTTAGCTGAAAATGAGACTAACCAAGGGACAGGAATTATAGGATAAGTACACCCTCCATCCCTTTGAACTGAAGATAAAATAAAGCCTAATTTTAAAAATAAATAATAGGCAAAAGCCCAAGGACAAAATGGCTAATGTTGAGAGTGACTATTTCTAAGTCAAGTCTGACTCTTTTTCTTTCCTTTTCGATCTTTCTTTCTCCCTCTCTTTCTGCCCTCCCTTCTTACTCTCTCCTTTCCCTTTTCCTTTCCCTTCTGCTTCCTCTTCCTCTTCCTCTTCTCCTTCTCCCATTCCCATTCTCATCTCCTCTCTCTCTCTCTCTGTCACACACACTGGTATGTGCATACATGCACACAAATGCACACACAACCCCTTTCTATTCTAGACTGCTCAGATTATCCTGGTTTTCTGTTTCTCTCCATCATTTAACATATAACAGGCAAACTCTGATAGACCACTCATAAGTTAACTCTTTCCTAAAGAGTAATCAAAGTACAGTAAAGCCCTTTTTGTTATGGTTGATACAGTGTGTCAACCTGAGAAGTTTAGAAGTTTAACTGAGAGACTCAGCAGGGAGCTATGGTTCTTACTTTGTAAATATCCTCATCTGTGCAAAGCAGGGTAAGAAGATTTTGTGTGCTACACCTGCCCTGATAGGGGGCGGGGATGGCCTGTGTACAATATAAGGGAGAAGAGGAGGCTTGTTTTCCCTCTTTTGCTCTGGCTGCTACTTTGAGGTGCTGTCCCAGTGCCATACCACCCTGCCTTGGAGCCAGTTGATTATGGACTGAAATCTCTAGATAAACCTTTCCTTGCTTCACTTTGGGTGTCAGGTGTTTTGTCCCAGCAATGAGAGAGTGACTAAGAATTTGGTACTGGAGGAGTGGGGTCATTGCTGTGACTGTACCTGGCCATGTGGTTCAAGAGCCTTTGGGAATGGCTTGTTTGGAAAGAGTTCAAAGATGTCACCTGAATGCATAGAGCTGGAACAGTTTAGGCTGTTCTGTAGGGGAGATTCTGGTCAGAGGTCAGGAGACCAGAAGACTGATAGAAATCCTGCCAGTAGAGACCAGGCTTGGGAGGTTTCTGCTGGGAAGAAGGACTGCACTGAGTGCTGGACTCCAGGTGATAAGTGTTATGGCTTGGCAGAAAGTTTGTCTGCATTTTGCTCACATCCAGAGACTTTGCCTGAGACTAAGATTAAGGACAGGGGACTAATTAATCTGGCACAAGAAATTTCAAGGCACTCAAATGTTGAGGCCATGGCATGGCTATTGTTGGGGGCTTTTAGCCAGATTTATGCTGCAAATCAAGAGCAAAGAGCCCAGCAGGATGTTTTAAAATGTTGTGAGTTTGGCCAGAAAGGAAGCACCAGTAAACCTGTGGACTGTAAAGATAGAGCTGAGACCTCAACTGCTGAGAAGGAACAGAGAAATAGAAAAGATGGCCTGAAGACAGTGCAAAAAGCAGCAAGTCTCGAACATTTGCAGTTTACAAGCTGCAAAATTGGAAGACTTTGCTTTAAGGAGAAAGCCTCAGAGCACCATGTTCCAGAATGGTGGCAGAGGCCCCAAGAGGTTCCAGAATGGCAGTGGCACAGAGAATCTCTTTCTCACAATCAGGTTCAGAGTGCCCAGTGATCCAGGCACTCAACCCCTACAGCCAAGAGAGAGGAAAGCCTGGCTACTGCTCCAACTGGCAGCAGACATTAGCATCATCCACATGGTGCTGGTTTTAGGTGCACACAGAATGCACAAGTTCTGAGGCTGAAAAGGCTTCCACCCCGATTTCAGAGGGCCTGGGAGGCCAGGCAGTGCACCCCTGAGAGGGCAGTGTGTGAAGCTGTGAGTGTGAAGCCAAAGATGCAGAGGAGACCCCAGAAGTTTGGAAAAGTCAGGAACATGGATCATATAAGAAAAACTGCAGTGGGGAAGCAGAGCCAGCACAAGAGAGATGCCATGGGATCGGTGACCACTAGAAGTGCCATAGGGATGCAACCACACAAGCCCTTTGGAGCTCATAATTTGCCACAGATTGCTTCAGATGCTGGACAAGCAACGATAGCACTTAACATTTACCCCAGTGGATTTTGGACTTGTTTTGGTCTCAATGCTTTGTACCCTCCTGTTTGTAACTTTTGGAATGAAAGTGTTTGTCTTGTGCCATTGCATGTTGGAAGTGTTTAACTTTGTTTTCATGTGTACAGGAGCTTGCAGCTAAGGTTTGCCTTCCATCTCCAAGGAGGCTTGGGACTTGAACTTTTCAGCAATGCTGAAACTGTTAGGACTTTGGCAACTCTTGCAGATAGACTAAATGCCTTTTGCATAAAGGGAAGTACATGAGTCTTTGGGGGGGCCCAAGGACAGAATGTTATGATTCTAATGTAATATAATGTTGATAGATTTAATGCTGATTCTTAAGGCTTGTTAAGCTGTGTTATAATGTTTAAGTTGAAAAATGCTAATAATAAGCCTGCCTTTGTATCTGGAGGCTGATTTAAAGAAGTATGTCTGGCTGCCAAGTTGACAAGGGGTGGATGTTATGGTTGATACACTGTGTCAACTTGAGAAGTTTAGAAGTTTAACTGAGAGACTCAGCAGGGAGCCAGGGTTCTTTGTAAATATCCTCATCCTGTGCAAAGCAGGGCAAGAAGATTTTGTGAGTGCTACACTTACCCTGAAAGGGGTGGGGGTGACCTGTGTACCATATAAGGGAGGAGAGGAGGCTTGTGTTTGCCCTCTTTTTGCTGTGGCTGCTGCCTTGAAGTGTTGCCCCAGTGCATGCCACCCTGTCTTGGAGCCAGCTGACTATGGACTGAAA
Organism: Cuniculus paca; assembly: GCA_004365215.1. Lineage (NCBI taxonomy): Eukaryota > Metazoa > Chordata > Mammalia > Rodentia > Cuniculidae > Cuniculus > Cuniculus paca. The sequence continues at coordinate 3,847 of RJWT010030104.1, read as the reverse complement.
TCTGCAGAAACTGTAAGCTAAATAAACCTTTCCTTGCTCCACTTTGAGTGTCAGGTGTTTTGTCCCAGCAACAAGAGAGAAGTGACTAAGACACTTTTCCTAATTATAGTATCAAGTCCTCTGCTCAAGAGTATCTGAAAACCTGCAGAAACAGGACACAGCAAGTCTAAATGCAAACATTAATTATGGAGAAATTAGAAAATTTCTATCAATAATAATTTGATAATGTGGTGTCATGTGAAAATGAATCAAATCCTATAGCCAGGACTTATAATTTTACACCTGAAAGAATAGTGACTTGAGCAGGTCCAATGCTCAGTTCCACCATAGTGTTAAGAGTGAGAAGTTTGGTCCTTTTGCACTTTTTCAGAAGCCACGCTGTGGTCTATGATGTTGTCTGCTAAACAACGTTCGCTTAAAAAAACAGTAATTTCAAGAAAAGTTTTATGCCTCTCCAGTGATGTTGTATATGGCAAGCATTGCTTTGTTATTAACACAAAAGTCAAATGTATTGACATTTGACCATGCCAACATCTACCACCCTTCACAACAATGGAAGCAAGCTGTTAGGTAACATAAATATTAAATTTATAGTGCTTATCCTATTTTACTTAGCAAGACTTTGCTCCGGCAAATCAGCTGAACATCTAATTCCTTTAAATGTCTTTTAAAAGCTAAATTTGTTAAAATCCCTGTGACCCCCAAAGTTCTTCCCAGCACCCCAGGTGTGGGCTTATGCAGTGGTGCAGTGGCTCACACCCAACCAAGGGAACTCAGCAAAGTCCTCAGTCGCAGCAGTTGGGAGCTTTCCAAAGAACCACTAAGAAAATCTAACAGATCTTTCCTTCTTCCTACTCAAGTTGCCAGAAACATTATTACAAGTTGATTCTTCCTCCCACATTAGCCCTATACCCAGCCCCACTTGTTAAATATTATTGGATGTTTTGTCATACACTCCGATCTCCCGGACAGCATCTCACAGGAGCGAGAGCGCAGAACTTCTGCCAACAGGAGCTCCTCGCTGCCTCGCACCTCCTCCGCTGCATTTGAAGCTTAGTTTCTGAAGCGGTGAAAAATTTCATTTCATACCTTAAAATAATCTCAAATTTTTGTTTCTAAAAACTTTCATTTCTATTGCAGGGCTAGGACCTTTCATTTTCAAATCATCAAAAAATAGTTTTGATTATAATCTCCTGTCTAGGTTTATGGAAAAAGAATGTATAATGAAAGTGCATCTAGTTTTTCTATATGTATAATAAAAGATGGATGAGCCCCAAGCCAAGAGAAAGATAAGGATTTTTATTTTTATTGAATCAGAGAGACTTAGCGACTTTGCAGCCCTTAATGCTTTGGAAACTACAGTTCAGACAACAGCTGAATGTAAGATAGGCAGCCAACAAGAAGATTAGGGATTAAAGAGTGAATTGAATGAAAACAACCAACATTCCAGCAGAACTAAGTGGCTGAGATGACATCAGGGATGCATGAGATAGACAGGAAAACGTACAACACAGACCTGGAGAAACAAATGATAGAAGCAGTATGGAGGACAGGGGGAACAGGTGGCCCATCTGCAGGTCCAGCCAGAGGGGACAGCACATGGCGATGGAAGGAAGCTTCTAAAATAGCCACTCAAGTCCAAATATGTGGGGTGTCCTACAGGATGACTGAGCATGTGTGAGTGAGTGTGTGTGTGTGTGTGTGTGTGTGTGTGTACGAGAGAGAGACAGAGGAAGGGAAAGAGATCTAGTGTCTTTTGCTGATATTACTCTTAAGTTTACTGATTACAATCACTCTCGATTATCAAAGTAGTTTAAAAATTTGTGAGTTTATGCAGAATAAAATAGAAAATATGTTGGAAAAACTAGGAAGAACAAAAAGTGACTACATTCTGTTAAACAGATTTACTAATATACATACAAATACACACATATATGTATTTCATGTTTATATATGGAGCTCAGCATATGTGTTTAATATTTAACCTGCCTATACCTTAAAATAATTGCAACTTTTTTCTTCTAAAAAAGCTTTTGTTTAGCCTTCCACTTGGTCACACAAAAAGTATCTTCTAGTTGCTATTTTCAATAGATCTTTTTTCTTTTGTTTTCTAACAAATATCTCAACGAGTTCAAAAGTAACTGATAATCTACACTGAAAAGATTCCCAACTGAAAATATAATGGGAAAATGAGACCATCACCTACTGCATGGGCAAAAGATCACATGGGTCGTAGAGCATGTTTGTATATCTTTTGATAGACTGAGTTAATCAGCTAACTGTAATACTTCATGTTCCACATCACAGGTAAGATAAGAATGAAAAGCATAGTCAGTCCACGGTGTGATTTTGCATGTTGAAAATGGTATGTGTTGCTGAGAACTTTTCCTTCAAAACTGATGCCTTGAACATTTTATGAGTTAAAATACTATGAGTGGTAGGCATGTTACTTAATCCTAAATGGTCTTTTAAAAACTATTTGACATAAAATGATTTAAGAAAGTGTATATTGAAATTAGAGTAATAAAATCATTTTGAATTAACTAATCTCTTTAGGGATGTGGAATTCAAATAACCAACAGAGAGCTGTGTGTGTGGGAGAAGGAGAGAGAGACAAACAGAGAGAGACAGAGACAGAGAGACACAGAGACAGGGGGGCAATGGAAACAAAGGACAGAAATATACAGATGTCCTCTACAAACGGTGGGGTTCCACTGAGACAAACCCACGGCGAGCTGAAGACGTGGGAGTCAGGACGCACTGAGCGTGCCTCGCCCCTTCACAGCCCAGCAGCCTGCAGAGTGCCACACCCTGTTCCTCTCTTGCTGGCCTGGAAACAGATCAGAACTTCACGCATGCGCAACCGGTCTGCTTACTGGGGCAATAAACCCTAAGTTGAACCCTCTCAACTCGGAGCCCACACGCAGGATCTGCCAGACTCCTCCTGTGCAGAAAATGCAGGAGCGTGGGGTAAGCAGGCCAGGGCGCCCTCCCTGGCTGTCCCTGCCTCCTCTGTGTCCCTCCCTGTGAGCATGGGCAGGATCTGTGACTTGCTTCTGTCCTGGAGAGTGTGGCACAGGTGGTGGGCATCCGTTCCTCACTACGGTTGGGGACAGCCTCGCCGAGGGCCATCACAGCCAGTCAGAAGCCAGGTCCTCAGTCCTGAACCTCAAAGAAATGGGTTCCCCAACGACCTGGTCAGGATGGAAGTGGACTCTTCAGAGAGGCTCCTGGCCTCACACAGCTCTAGCAGGGACAGAAGCCTCCACAGACCCTGAACAGGGAGCCCAGGACACCATGAGATGGAGCTGTGTGCTTAGAGGTCCTCAGCTTGCCCAGATTCGTTCCCCAGCAACAGACAGCCAAATAAAGCTGCCTCTAGTCATTCATAAAAACAAATTTAGATCAAGAGAAAAAAGCACGCAAAGTTTTAGTCTCTGGAGGGCAACTTTCATGGGCCACAGATGAGAAAAGAGGGAAAGGGATCTGGAGAAGAGCAGGGAGATGCCGGGAAGATTCTTGGTCACACAGTTTATTCGGAGGGACCACACAGTGAGAGCAGACACTGGCTTTTGGAGAGGAGCCAGTGCTGTGCAGGGGGGCGACAGGGTCTGAGAGATCCTTAAATAAACGCGCAAAGAGCTGCAGCAGGGAGCGCCGCTACAGTGGAGCTGGAGGAGGTGAAGCGGGACAGGCACTGCACAAACGCAGTGAACTAAGCCGCATGGAGAGGGCCCCACCCTCCCGGGGAGAAGGCGGCAGGTCTCTGCGAAGGGAGTGGCTGGGCCAGAGGGTCACAGCCGCATGGGGTGCAGGAGGGGCGGAAGAAGGGAAGTGGGGTCCCAGG
>RJWT010030103.1:0-14730 GCA_004365215.1 Cuniculus paca | reverse complement strand
CTGCTATTCCATGACTTCATGCCATGATGGTTCCCCAAGAAGCTCCCCACTGATGTCCCTATCAAGTGTCAACATCTCTCTGTGGCTTCTAAGACCTGTCATAATTATATACTATCTAAAGATTTTTCCAGCTGATTTCAGTGCAGACATTTGTTATCATTCATGTCTCTTGCATTGCCCTCTTGTAAACTGGCCCACATTCATTATCTTACCCTTGGAAGGAAAAAAGCTAACGATATAAGAATACATACTAACTTAAAGGTCAAATAATATAATATAAAAGTAACTAAAGTGAGAATGGAAATCTACCATAGTACTACCGATGGAATATAAGCCATGAATGCCTGGTTGCATGTATTTCTTTAGTTGAAGGTAAAGGAGATAGTGACTTTTACTTTAACTGGATTGTCTTATCTGGCACCAGAATGGTTCCATCAAAGTGACTATGTAAAACTATTCAGCTTCTGGTTTTTCTTGCCATGTTTTTCTTTTCTGCTATCTGTTTATTTCAATTGCAAGTCATTTTTTTCATGTCCCAGTTGAAGCCAAAGGCATAGAGACTCCTTTTTTAAATTAACTATTTCACTACTCATAAACAAAATAAAAAAATATAAAAGGCATTGAAAGAATTTAGCACTAGGAAACTATTCCTGGCTGCTTAGTTCTCACTGATTTTCTTCTACTCTCTACTTAAATTCTATACCAGACAATTCACATTTAATTATATATTGTTTGCATTATTTGTTCCACATGTGTTACAGTAGGTGAAAAGTATGTGAGTGGAATTGGATTGTGGGAATCTGGAATATGATGTGGATTTATGCAGTAGATGAGTACAAGGATAGGAAGAAACAGCTAGCACTAGGAAACTACAGAAAGTGGTACTGTGGATTTAGAGTCAGGGTCTGGGGAAAAGCCTGAGGTAAAGTTTGTACATGAGATTAAAGTCAAAACAAGGCAATATGTCAAGGATAAGAATTTAGTTAGACATTGTCCTGTGTTCCTCCAAATCTGCCTATTGCCCGGGTGCTTCCTGCATTGGCTGCCAGTCCTTCTGTGTAGTGGACTGGCCTAGGCACCTGGTTCCTCTGATCCAGGGTTGCTGGAGTGGTGGAGAGGCACAGGGCAGTGATTTGCCATTGCTCCCCTGATGGCAGTGGGTCCTCAGGGTTGTAGCTTCTTCTCCCGGCCTGTGCTGGACTAGACAGATCTCTCCAGGCTGCTAGTACACATAAAGAATAATTTCTTAAACAAGGTAGAGGTTTATTTATTCCTCACATGGCTGTGCCTGCCACAGGGTCTTTGCTGCAGTCTTTTTTTCTTTTCCTTTCTTTTCCTTTCTTTTCTCTTGGATACCAGGAATCAAACTCATGACCTCAAGCCTGCCAGGTGGGCGCTAGTGTCGTTAAGCTAAATCTCCAGCCCACCAGCCTTTTTTCCTGCATTGAATATTTTTCTCCTGGATCTTGACCTAAAGGGCCAGGGTTTGGTATACACTGCTGTTGACTGTGTGCTACAGAGTTACATATGTCAAGATGAAGGAGCAAAATACAATCTCAGCCCTCCAGCCCACACTGAACAAGTTCAGGAAACACAGACATAGTAGAAATTAGAAGTCATGCACCTGAAATTTCTGAAAAGATAACAATTGAAGTAAAGAAGCAACTTAGTTCTTGTATTGTTTGGTTAATTTTACATGCTTATATCTCATGATCTGGACAACTATTTTGAAGATAACAAGAGGCATTATGGTAGCCACTGTTAATTTCCTATTATATTGTTTTGAAATCCTGTATCATTTTCATTGTTTTATTTTGTTTGGTTTATTCTGTTTTGTTTTGTTTTGTTTGATTTCATTATGTCTGATGGCATGAGCAGCTATTCTGAAGATAACAAGACATATTATGGTAGCCATTGTTGATTTTCTATTCTCTCGTTTTGAAGTTCTGTATCACCATAATTGTTTTATTTTGATTGGCTTTATTCTGTTTTATTTTGTTTGGTTTTATTCTCTTTAAAGTAAAAAAAATGAAAAAAAAAGTTTTTGGTCAGAGATTATCTTAGTCTATTTTGTGCTGCTGTAGAACCCTGAGGCTGGGTGCTTTACCAAAAAAAAAAAAAGAGAGAGAGAAAGATTTATTTGGTGTATTAGACACCTTCCTTGTGCTGAGATAAAACAACCAATGACCACAACTCAAAGGAAGCGAGGTTTCCAGTGGGTTCAATCCAAAGTTGGCTGGCTCCAAAGTAGAAACACTTGCTGGAGGGTTGTGGTGGAGCAAAGCTGCTCATTCCAAGGCAGCCAGGAAACAGAAAGACAGCGTGGTGGGAGTTGGAGCGGAGGGTGTCAGAAACTAGAACACACACTTTCTGGTCACGCTCCAGGTGACCCACTTTCAACCAGCCCCACAACCTCCCACAAGACATTTAGCTACTGAATTTATCAATGGATGAATCCACTGATGAGCAGAGCGTCCCCATGATCCAATTTAGTAAAAACTGTGAATGTTCTTATCATTAGGCTCTGAAAATACTCTTCTAGGAAGTTATCCTAAAGAATCAGCCACAAAACTGTAAAAATGTATACATTAAACATTGTCATAAGAACAAAAGATAAAAATGAAAGCGACACAATATCGATTCTCTAAACATGTTTGCTTATACATTCTCCTGTTCCCCACACATACAGCATAATAATAGTCATACATACATCAGAACAGATATAGAAATATGAACACTGGCATGAAAAAGCCCAAAATATAATAGTTTGTTTGTTTTGTTTTATTTTCTGAGACAAGGTTTCACTACATAGTTACACTGGCCTTGAACTCACTATGTAGGCCAGGCTGGCCTCTAACTCCTAGTGATCCTCCTGCCTTAGCCTCTGGAGTGTTGGGATTACAGGCGTGTACCACCACACTCAGTTTCAAAAATATATTTTAAAGAGAAAGTTTCATGACAGTATATATAGCATTTCTTTAAAATATAAATTACATAGCTAAACCTATATATATTAATGGAATTTAACAATTTTTTTCACAGTACCATTAGGTAACAATTTGTACCTAAATCACCTGGAGTGCACATTAAACATACATATTCCTAGACTTCAAACTAGATCTATTGAATCACTGTATCTAGTAACGGGATCCACGAATCTATATAACAATCAACCCACATGAATCTTGGGCCAATAAAGTTTGAGATTATTGGATTAATATGGTCCTTAATAGTGAATACTTCTAGGGAGTGGAACTTTGAGTAAAAAGCACTTTTCTTCTTAACTGATACTCCTTTGTTTTTTTTAATTTTCATAAACACTTATTACATATGTAATAATCTATATGCACTAGAAAGTTTTGAGGTTTAAAGTTTGAAAATATTAAATATTGATTGCCTGGATCATGGAAAAACTATGTAGAGGAATACACTACCAATCTGACTCATTTAGGAGGAGAGAAGATGATCAAATCAAAGGATGTTTGGCAATATATAACAAGTTATCGAACTTTTCCTCATTTAAAAAAATTGTTGAGCATTTATGTTTCAGGTACTGTTCCATATACCAAAGATATAGTGAAGAAGTTTGGTTGAGGTCCCTCCCTGACTAAGAGTTGGAAAGGAGATAATCAAAGTATAAATAACTGAGCAAGGTAAAGGCAGGTGGTGGTGACAAGAGGGTTGTGCTAGAGTGTGAAGTGAGGATGAGGAGGTGGGTAAGAGAAGGTGTTTTCCAGAAAGTGGTTTTTAACTGAGACCTGCAAGATGAGTAAGTAAAAACACCAGTCCTGATTGGGGAAAGGCCATATATTTTTAGGGGCAGAAAGAGTCTGTGACACTGGAGCAGAGAGCACAAAAGCAGTTCCAGGTGGAGCTGGGAGAAGCCTGAGCTAGATCATGTATACTTACGTAAAAAATCTAAATTTTATTCTAGAAAGACAGTGATTGGCTTTATGAAGGAAATGATATTAGCTCTTTTGAATTTTTAAGAGAATATTTTCATAGCTTTAATGTTTGACTTAGTGGAATATGTTCACAAGAAAAAAACTTTGCAAAGATTCGTAATGAGGAATTTATTTTAGTATAAAATTGAAGACGACCCAGCAATACAGTGAATTTCTACACAAAACCTTTAAGGAATATATGGGATATTTGATGGGTAGTAAAAATAGTAAATATGTGAGTAATAAAAATCATGGAAATTATGAGAATCATTACTTATATATGTATCAAAGCATTATGTTGTATGTTTTGAATATATATATATATATATATGTCAATTATATATTCTAAAAGAGTAAAAAGAAAATTCTACAAACCAAATATCCTGGATTTTTCAATGGAAGAAAAAATGTAAGGAAAAACTATGTAGAGGGAGAAAAACCTATGAATTAAAGTAGATTTTTATAAAATGGGACAGAGTAGACTTAAATGTTTTGCCATGTTCATTTGGGAGACAAAATTATAAAGAAATGCTAATAAATTATTGTAAAAGTTAGGTAAATTGATACATCTAGAGGAAAAGAGAGTTGGAATGGGTTTAGGTACTGAAGTGCTTCTCACATGGCTGGCAAAGGTCAATTTCTTAGCATAGGTGGTGGTTACAGGAGAATTGCCTTATAATGCATTAATATGTGTATTCGTTTTAGAAGATTTTGTATTTTTTGTGTTTTAATTTGCACTACATAGATTTAATGTAGATATCAGATACAAATAAATGCAATGAATATTATAACAAATGTTTATGTGTACAGACCTATATTTAATAGAAACTAACAATATTCTTGTTTTAGATTTTTAAAAATAAAATATAGAAGACTAAATAAAGCAAAAAATACTTTTAACAGAACTAAATCTACAATGCATTAAATATAGTTACACTGTAAAATGTATTTGCTGTGTTTCATTAATGTCATAAAATATAAATTTTCTTTTCTTTTTTTTTTTTTTGTGGCACCGGGGATTGAACTCACAACCTTGAGCTTGCCAGGCAGGCACTTAGGCTGCTGAGCTAGATCCCTGGCCCTATATTTTCATTTTTAAAAAGGAATTCAAATAGTCATAAAAATTAATTTATAAAGATTCAGAAAATGCTGTGTATTTTAGGTTTTAATATTTGTTGGAAACTGATTTCTATAAAATAGCTTAGATTTATAATTAAGAAGTGCCATCATTTAACAACAAGAAATAATTTACTGAAATCCATTCTTTGTAGTTCAGCTTGACTTAGAATAAATACCGTACCCTGAAAATTAATGCTGGTCAGAGTTTTCAAAAATAATAAAGATGCATAGCACACTATCAGTCATTTTGTATTATATCACTAATGCTCTTTGACAACCCTCCAACCCAGTTTCCTAAGCTCCTAATCTAGTCTTAACTATTGTAAGGATAAATAAATGGTTTTTAGTTTGGATACATACTACAAATGGTGAAAAGACAACTTTCTGTTATTTTTGAGTTCCCATTCACCAAGTTACTAAAAGTCTGGATAAGGAGAAATCTCTATATTTACTATACTTAGAAGGAATTAGTCGCAACTAAAGCAAACATAAAATTAGTAAATTTGAAGATTAGGAACATCTCAATGTAGACAATAAATAAACATGGCATCATATTATTTGATATTTCTATATAGATCTAAGTCCACCCAATATGGATCTTAAAAGACTTTGTACTAATCAAGAGGTATAAATGAAAGAGTAACAGTAAGCCAGGTTGTGCTCATTAATCTTAATCATCAACTTGCTTGAATTAAGAGACTCCTGGAGAGGTAACTGTATCATGGGGGTACTACACTCTCAGTGGATTAATCCATTGATGAGTTCATAGTTGAACATGTTGGGGGGACAATTGGAAAAGGTGGGTAATGAAGAGGTGCTTTTGCAATCTCTCTTTCTCTTCTTTTTCCTCCCTCTGTCTCTCATGGGGTGAGCAGTTTTTCTCCACCACACCCTTCCCCCATGCCATTTTCACCTCAGAGCCAGCTGCTTCTACTTTGAGTTGTAGGGGTGAGGTATTTTGTCCCAACAACAGGAAAGCTGATTGACACAAAGGTGAACTAAGAAAACAACCAATGTCTATCCAATGTCAAATCCCTGAGCAGCAAATGTACCTCAGAATTTTCAGGTAAGTTTTGAAAAATAAACCACCCAAAGCCCTACTTCCCAAGATATTAAACCAGTAGGCCTAGGGCAGAGTTTATACCTCTGTAATTGTTTTTAAAACTTTCTTAGGTGATTCTGATAATCAGGACTGAGAGAGAATTTCCCAGATAAGACAGTTATTATAGATCAGATTCTATAGAAAAAAACTTCCATAAAGAAAGGAGACTTTAGCTGTGCCTTGGCAGGTAGAAAGGTTTTAAAAAGGGAGACAAATTAAGAGAAGAGCATATTGTTCCAGTTGCTGGGGATTATACAAACACCAAGATACACGAATGCCAAGGTATTACTTGGGAGAAGGTGGGTAGGCCATTCTAGAAAGATTTCTGCACAAATAAAGATGGTGCAGTTTCTATTGCATATGGCAGCTACAAGGTTATTGTTGACTTTTAAAACTACAATTAGTACAGGGCTGAATCCAGATTTAGGGTTAGGAAATGAATAGGTAGTGGGAATTCATGATGTAGATCACTTACTCTGGTTTGAATGATCCCCCCAAAACTTATATTGAATTTGAACTGCCACTGTAATAGGAGTAAGAGGTGGGAATTCAAAGACACAGTTCATGCCATTTTTGTGGGAATGGGTTACTTATGGCAAGAGTGCATTCCTAACAAATAGAAAGAGTTGAGGGTGCGTGCAACTTCATCTACAGCCTGCACGCCACTGAGCGCAGCAGCTTTCTCAAGGAGCTGCACCACTTCAAGTCCATTGCCATTGCACAAGAAAAACTGGAAGCTCAACCACCCACCCCAGGACAGCTGAGATATTGATGTAGAATTGGAAATTCTCAAGGTTTATGGTAGAGGACTTCCAGAAAGATGGTGGAATAGTAAGCAGCAAAGTAAACAGTCTCTCTGAGAGAAACAGTTCAATTGCGGGAATACAATATCATGGAGAAGACAAGAAAGAAGGAAGTGGGTCCCCTGGACCCAGAGAGAATCTAAAATATGAATTGAAGCCCACAGAGAGAATAAAAAGAAAAATTTAAATGAAGAAGTAGGTGGTGGCTGGTTGCGCCTTAGCCTGGAGCCAGATTCACCCTGCCAGAAGAGCTGTTGAGCCTGGGGAAGTGTGATCACGGTGGCAGTCGCAGTTGCAGTCAACCCCAGAGGTCTCAGAGGAGAGGTGCAGCAGTGGAAAACCGTGGCAGATATGGAGATCTGCGCTGGCTGGTGGTGAGTGCAGGGGACTCCATCCCCCCACCACAAGAGAGAGCAGTTGGCCAGGAACCACTTTGGAGTCCCGCAGGATAAGCCCAGGGCCAGGACTGCTGGCGGCCTCTTCCAGCAGCTCCTGGTTGTGGGCAGACCCACGGAAGTTGTTTGGACCAAGTTCCGCTCCCATGCACATTCCACACAACATTGCTTAGGTTCCTAAACAGTTTAGATCCACAGGCCCTGGCCAGCTCTGCTCCTGTGAAAACTCCAGGTGCCCTTGTGGGCTGGTACCCAGCTAAGTGCAGAGGCACAGGTACCCAACGTTGAATGCCCGTAGCCAGCACTGGACAGAAAAGCCAAACAGTCTCACTTTGGAGAAGTTGTGGCCAGTGCCAGAGGGCCCTGGGACCACACTACCCATGTGTGTGGAAGAAATCAGGAATATGCCAAGATGAAGAGGCAGAGGGCAATCTCTGGTGTCCAACCCAAGCAGTGCAAGTCCAAGAGAGGTAAACATGGAAGAGATTGGGAGTTGCACACCTGAAATGACTGAAGGGATGTCAACTGAAGTAAACAAACAACTCCATGAAGCTATAAGAGAAATTACAACAGAAATTCTATCCCAGGTAAAAGAAGAAATGAAAAATATAATAAAAGAATTGCTAGGCATCTCTAAAGAAGACACAGATTTAAAAAAGAGAGGAGCATAGGAAAATGAGGAAAACCATGAATGAACAATAGAAGAGACATGAAACAGATTCAAAGAGATATCCAGGAAATTAAAAACTCCATTGAAAGCTGGCGAAACCACTTGAAAGAAAATGAAGACAGACTTTCAAACCTTGAAGAAAGGTTTGCAGCTTGTGATTGTGAAAGGAAAGATCTTTTAAAAATAACAAGGAATCAAGAAGTAACAATTCAATGGCTGCAAGACAACTCCAAGAAACATAAGAATTAAAAATGTGAGTGAAAAAGCAGGGGTCAAGACAGATGACATCAGGACCCTATGTACAGAAATAATTTCTGAGAACTTCCAAAGCATGGAAAAAGAAAGTGACATTCAAATAAGTGAGTCATATATAACTCCAGCTAACCATAACCAAAACAAATCTACACCCAGACATATAATAATCAAGATCCCAGAAATTCAACACAAGAACAGAATATTAAAAGCTGTTAGAGAAAAGAAACAGATCACCTATAAAGGAAAACCCATCAGAATTACGGCAGACTTCTCAACACAAACCATCAAGTCAAGAAGAGACTGGAGTAAAGTACTGTAAGTCCTGAAAGAAAAGAACTTCCAACCCAGACTGATATACCCAGAAAAACTTTCTTTCGAAATTAATGGAGAAACAAGAAACTTCCATGACAAAGAACAACTCAAGGAATTCATGACCACCAAACCAACCCTACAAAGAATACTAAAGGACATTCTAGAGAGATAAAAAAAAAAGACCACGATCTCAGGAACAATGGCAGAGGGGGACCAACATGTGGGACCAGTCGATTGAATGGAGGGGAAAAATAGGGAGCCAATGGCAGGAAAATAGCATGGCAGAGACAATACAGTGCAAAGGGCCTCAATGCACTAATAGAAAGAAACACAGGCAGAGTGGATCAGGAGACAGGATCCATCAATATGCTTTATACAAGAAACACATTTAACTGTGAAAGAAAATTCACAGAGTGAAAGTCAAAGGAGAGAGAACAATGCCTCAAGTGACAGGGAACCAGAAAAACAGTAGGGGTAGCTTGCTTATTATCTGCAGAATGGATAAGAAAGACATGGTATTTTATGTGGTGGAAACCTACTCAGCTATAAAGGAAGATAATCTCAAGGCTCTTGTAGGTGGATAGAGGCAACTCGAGATCATGCTCATGGATGAAATGGTTCAGAGTCACATGGGTGAATTTCATGTTGTCTCCCTAGTATAACAAACCAAAGGGGTTAGTGGGATCCAAAATGCACAATACATATCGGGAAAGTCAAAGGGGAGGAATTATCTAAAAAGGGAAATAAGTGACCACTGTTAATCTATTATCATGATTTGAAACTCATATTGTCTTCATTGTTCTGATTAGTTTTGTTTTATTCTGTTTTGTCTGATTTTATTATACTTGATGGAATGGACAGCTATTTTAAAGATAACAAAATATATAATTGCAGCCATCAAGGATGTCCAATTATCTTGTTTTGAAGCCCTGTATTGCTTTTACTGTTTTGTTTTGATTGATTTTACTCTATTCTATATTCTTTGTAATATGTCTGAAGGTGTAGGCAACTAATCTGAAAAGAAGAAGAAGCATCATGGTAGCCACTGCTGTTTTACCAGTATCTTGAAGTTCTGTATTGCTTTCATTGTTTTGTTTTGTTTTGTTTTGTTTTGTTTTGTTTACTGGTTTTATTTTGTTCTATTTTGTTTGATTTTATTTATCCCTGATAAATATATATTGCAGATAACAAGAGGCATTATGATAGTCATTATTGATAGCTTTTTACCCTGTTTAGAAGTCATGTACCATGTTCATTTGTTTGCAGTGATTGACTCTACTCTGTTTTATTTCGTTTGGTTGTATTCTTTTCAAACTAAAAATTAAAAAATAAACAAATATGTAAATAAATAAATAGAAAGAGTTCAGCCCAGTTTTCTCTGTCGCTGGTGCATGCTCAGTTCCTCTTATGCCCATGTTATGGTGCAGCACTGAGGCTCTCACCAGATGCTAACATCAAGTTCTTAGATTACTCAACCTCTAGAACTATAAGAAAAACATTATTTTCTTTATAAATTAATCTCAGTTATTATAGCAACACAGATGAACTAAGACAGCACACATTTTTTAATTGGGTAGGGGAATAAAAGTAAAATCTAGGATGGAATTTAAATAAAAAGAGGATCAGGGAAGAAAACCTGAATATGTTTGCAGGTAGTGAAGAAGGAATATTTTAGAGAGAAGGTAAAATTAGGATTTGTGGTCAGGGGATGTAACGCAGTGGTAGAACAGTACCTAGAAAGTATGAGGTACAGGGCTCAACCTTAAGCACCACCAAAAACAACAGAATATATAAGTATATTTACATGTATACATATATATATACTATACAAATACACATATTTATAAATGTATAAATGTCACGTTTTTTAATTTAAGGACTAAAGTAAATTACAGTGAGATTATACCAGTTTAATTAGAAGTAAAATCTAAGTAAATTTAATGAGAAGGGGAATCACTAATTCTCAAAGAAATGTTCAAGGCAGAAAATGAACAATAAAAGTAACTGAAGTTGCTGCCAATCTTACCTACTGATTTGTTCCACTTGATTCCAGATACACAAACTTAATAACAGTAATTCAGAACATGCAAATACTGAACGGAAAAGCTTCAACTTACGAGATACTGGCAATTATGTATAACCTGGGCTACAAGTAGAATTAAGCAGCATGTTTGCTCTTCCAAAAAGAAGCAGGAAAGTAGCCAGACACTGTGGCACACGCCTGTAATCCCAATGCCTGGCAGGCTGAAGCAAAAGGACTGAGAGTTTGAGGCCAACCTGGGCTAAATAGCAAAGGACAGACTGGGTTATATAGCAAGATCCTATCTCAAAAAAGAAAAACGAAGTGTCATTTTTGGCCTCAAAACTCACTACTTTATTGACCTTGGAGGAATTCTTAAAGTTTATGTACTAATAACCCTAAAGCAAATCTAGGCATAATAAAAAATTTGGCTTAGTTGTATTACAGTTACTATGATTTTTTAGATGGTTTATCAGAACTGATAGCCACTCTTCATAGGCCATGACCTGATGGAAATGATTCATGAGCAAAATTTTTCTTCCAGTTAAGGGTAAGAGGGACAGAATAAGTAGATAAAGAATACAGTTGTTGCTCTCCTTATAATGTGAGGAGTTGATGGACACAAATTGAAAGGTGTGTTTAATTTAAATCATTACAGATAAAATTCTAATCAATTATTTGAAATTATAGTATAGTACAGGCTTTTTTGATAGGATGGTATTATGTTGTTTCTTAAATTGTATTATTCTTATAAATATCAAAGCTTTATCATCACATTTGATTTGCCCTCACAAAATTTTCTGTGATTGGAGAATGAAAGTTACTATTCCAGGTTGATTTAAAAGGTAACTGAGATGCCGCACAGTTTAAGAAGTTAACTCACTGAACCAATGTCTGAATGCCACTATATAATCTTAAATACGACAATAGTTCTTAGAAGGATAGTATATCTTAGTAGTTAGTTATTAGTTCAGGATCTTGGTATCAGTAGTTCTAGTTAGGGTACAATTTCTTGTTAATGCCTGAGCTGGAATCAGAACACTTGATCAAAGATATTGATGAAAACACGACTACATTAGATGGTTTATGGCTATTCATCAGAAAGTCACTTGCATACAAAGCCTATAATAGAAGTCTTGGTTAAATATATATGCTGGGATGTACCAAAAATATGTCTTTTGGGTACAATTTAGACAAGAAAGGTTTTTTTCTGTGTTTTGCTTGGTGTCTCATTTCTATAGAGCAAGATCATGCACATACTTTAAAAATACCTTTATATGTCTTAAAGGTTAAGACTTCCTAATTATATAACCCACAGGGTGCAAGGTATGTGTCAGCAACCATAATAAAACAATGTTTTATGAAGCAATTTTAAATTTAATAGCTGTATAGCTTGATTTCTTTGTATTCTTTGAAGACTACACGAGGAAATAAGTAGATGCTTTATATTACAGTCACAGAGATACAACCCTTAGTATACTTTAAAAAAAAAAAAAAAGCAAGAGGCCGGGCACAGTGGTACATGCAGTAATCCCAGCTACTGTACTTGGGAGGCTGAGGCAGTAGGATTCTAAAGTTGGAGATCCCATCTCAAAATAGAGCTCAGAATGTAGCTGCAGTGGTACAGTGGTTGCCTAGCACAGGCTCAATTCCCAGCACCATCAAAATGGGAAGGAAAAAAAAAGTGTGTGTAAGGGGCGAAAAATGGAACCCTCGTTCAGCCAAATCTTTTTTTTTTTTTTTTTTTGTGGCACCGGGGATTGAACTCACGACCTTGTGCTTGCCAAGCAAGAAATTAGGCCAGAGCTAGATCCCCAGCCCTGGTGTTTTTGAGATAGGGTCTCACTATGCCGTTCAGGCTGGCCTTGAGCTCACTTTGTAGCCCAGGCTGGTCTCGAACTCACAACGATCTGCCTGTCTCAGCCTCCCGAGTGCTGGGATTACAGGTGTGAGCCACCACGCCCGGCTCCAAATCTCATTTTGAAACAGAGGTCCTCAGTGCAATAGAATGGAAAACATGTTATTTTCTACATTGTTTATTCATATTTTTTTTGCGGAAATTACGCCAATGTAGTAAGGATTTAACAGGGCTTATTCTTTTGAGTAGACCTTGACTATGTTCAAAGTATAGACGGAGCTGGAGTCTTTAACAACTTTTTTAGGATCTACTTGGCTAGAGTACTTATTAATTAGGTTGAAAACTCTATGCATATGTGCACTCACACACTCATACATTCAGTTTCCCAATGTTTGAATTTTAACACTGTATATTTTTACTCATGATAGAGAGATTGACAATGACTAGGGAAAGTAGAACATAAAAATGTGTTTTTTCCATATCAAATCTCAATGCAAGGTAGAGGTAAGTGTTTGGAGGTTTTTATCTGTAAACATTAAGTTTCCACGGACCTGTCTTCATAGCCTCCCTGCTCTGTCTGGAGTCTTTCTCTCCACATTGCTAATGCAGTTAGACTAGTCGAGTGACTTCAGAAAAGGCACATTCCTTAGTCAATCTTATGTGTCTCTGCTCTCTGTCCTTGAGTCATAGTTGCTGGAGTTACAGGCCAGGACAAATAAGTCTCGAACTCTATAACAAAGACATCACATCGGATCAGTCGAAACCCAACCGATAAGGCTGCCCGGGCTCAAGGTTTCTCTTTGAGGGCCGAGGAGCCAGGAAATGAGGCCATAGAGAAGAGGGTCTTCACCCCGCAAAGGTGTTTTTCCCCTTCCTTCATCACTGCGCGGTGAACGTGAACAAGGCGCTCCTTGGGAAGTGACCCGGGCTAGCCACCTCTACAGTGACTGGAGAGGTGACACCGACGGACAAACACTGAACAGCAGTCCGTGCTGGGTTCCCTAATTCACTCCCTCAGCCCTGCTCTCCACTCCGAAGGCCCAGAAACCAAGCCGCCCTCGAACCACTGCGGCAACACCACGACGCGAGGAAACCAGAGCACCAAGAGCACCGCGCGCCGCTTCCCGCGCGTTCCAGGCCGCGCGCTGAAGTCAAACGCGACGCTGGCTCGCTGGGGGCCGGGCCGCCGCCAGCCCGCCGCGGAGCTGGGCGGGGTCGCCTCCCGGCGGCCGGCGGCGGAGCGGAGGAGGAAGAGACGCCGGCGGCGCGGTCTGCGCAGGCGCGCGGCGCCCCGCCTCCCCAGCGTCGGCTCCGGGCGGGCGGCGTGGGCCCTCCCACTCTCCCCCGCGCCGCCTCACGGCCGCGGCCCTCGCTTCACCCCGACGCCCCGGCGTGCGCCCGCTCCCGCCGGCCTGCAGGCCCGGGGTTTCCGCCCGCTCCGCTGCCGCGGCCCCGCTCGCGTTCACGCTGTCGCCCGGGCCGGCGCGGCCGCGGGCAGCCGCTCCCCCTCCCGCAGCCACCCCGCCCCCTCCCCGCCTTTTCCGCCCTCCGGTCCCTCTCCCTCGGCCCGCCGCCGCCGCTCCAGATGAGGTGATGGCAACGGCCAACTTCGGCAAGATCCAGATCGGGATTTACGTGGAGATCAAGCGGAGCGATGGTGAGCCGCGCGGCCGGCCCGGGCGGCCGGACTCGGCGTTGGGCTGCGCGCGGAGGAGACGCGGCGCCGGCCGCCTCATTGATTGCTCGGCGGGGCTGCGGGGCAGGAAGGCGCGGCCGCCGCGGCGCTTTTGTGTGGCGTGTGTGCGAGCGAGGCCTCGTGGGGTCCGCCCGGCGCCGCTGCAGTGCGGGGGGCCGGGCCGCGGGGAGGTCGGGCGGGGAAGGGGCCTGGGCGGGGGCCTATCTGCTCCCGGCTGCGTGCTCCCAGGGGAGCGCTGGGCTCCGTTGGGGATGACCCTGCTCGCGCTCCCCGCTCGGCGTTTTACCGGCCGCCTCCTCGCGGACAGCGTGGGGGTGGGGAGCGCGGAGACCAGTGATTTTCAGGGTGCTGGGGACCGACTACCGGTTGGAGGCCCAGGGGGCTTGCCATCCCGTGGCTTCACTGCTGTCTGGTTGTCAGGCCCCTTCGTTCGCGAGCAGGCTGCTTTTTCTTTTTGCTTGTCCCTTCCTTGAGGATGCAGAGAATGCCGAGTTCTGCCATGAACAGGGGTGGGGAGCAGTGGGAAGAAATAGGCTGCAAGCGTCTCAAAGATGAT